>QLPA01001058.1:0-17094 GCA_003313945.1 Lactifluus pinguis
CTTCTCAAAGCACAAGTTGTGCACAAGGTCCCTGTGAACCTTGACACTTGATTTGGCTTGCCGCCCCCCTGAAATAGTGACTCGGAAATTCGGAATAGTGAACCACTAATGCGAGCACGAGTTGTCTTCTGTGCTGGGAAGAATCGTGATGGATATTTCACCACCGAGAACATCATTGGACAGGCAAAGGTCGCAATGGACATTCTCGAAGCCGATTATCCCAATGAACAACATGTATTTGCCTATGATAATGCCACCATCCACACCACTTGTCGCCCCGATGCCCTCAGTGCCACCAAGATGCAGCTCAACCCGAACAAGATGTTTTTCTGTGATAAGGCAAAAACTGTCCAGATGATGGATGCTCGATTTGAGGCTGGCTCACCTCAACCTCTCTACTTTCCCAACGACCACCCCCGGTATCCTGGCTACTTTAAGGGCATGCGACAAATCATTCAAGAGCGACGCACAAAAGGCACCATGACTTCCATTCCCGATCCCACCCAACTCCGCGCAGAATGCCCCGGTTTCCAGTGTAAGAAGATGCCTACCATAGAGTGCTGCTGCCGCAAAGTCCTCTACATGCAGCCCGACTTTTTTTACCACAAGTCATGGCTGGAGGAGGTTTGTGAGGCTCATGGCTTTCATGTGATCTTTTTCCCGAAATTTCACCCGGAGCTCAACCTCATCGAGCAATGCTGGGGCTATGCAAAACGGCTGTATCGCATGAAGCCACTCTCTGGAAGGGAGGACGACCTCAAGAGGAACATGTTGGAATCACTTGACGCTGTCCCAATCTCGAGCATGCGCCAGTAAGTCTGACTTTTCGATCTCACACAAATTCTGATAATTCTTTTTAGTTTTGCCACTCGCTCCTCTTGTTTCGGAGATGGCTACTGGCAAGGACTTGAAGGGGCTGATGCATCATGGGCTAGCAAGGTGTATAAGGGTCACCGGACCCTCCCACTATCCTGGAAACAAGACCTTGAGGACTATAAGAAAAGGAGGTCGTTGAGGGCTGCCAATTCAAAGTAGTACATTCTCTGTTGCATATTTACAACCTACAGTCACCTTTAATTGACCTACTGAGTGTTTCCTAACCACCCTCTTGCTCATCGGCCTCATCTTCGTCCCCATCAGATTTTTTTGATGTTGCCCCGAAAATTTTGTGCTGTGACAAGTAACACGTCACACATCACATGGTGTGATGGATGTGGATGGCGACTACCTTAACAGATGATGCCTGTCATGGTGCGTTTTAGTCTTTCCCTATTGCTTTTCTTGCCTTACCCTTTATGAACTAGAACTCAAGAGCATTTAACAGCTTCCGATACAGATAGATCACCAAACCCAAACCCACAAACAATGATGACATGACGACCCTGACCTCACCATCGCTGCTGGCGCCACCACCGCCCTGTAGAGAGTCCCACAATGTCTCCGCCCCACAGCTGCCCCCCCTCTCGCACAGCAGCAAATCCAAGTGCATGCCATCACAAGCTCGAGGAAGAGGAGCTCATGCCCATGCCCAGAGTGGATGATAGGGACAAAAATGATGACGTGCAGGTGGTGGATTGTTGACTGCATTAGTCAGGCTGGGACTTTATGTACTGTTCATTCTCCGTGACGTGGTACCCAGGCGTAGTGAGACACCTACCGAGCAAGGAAGAGTCGTTTATCCCCTATAGTAAGCGAAGCTGATACGGCGACCTTGTGAGGAAATGACGCACCTGATAAAAGTTTCCCTCTCCCTGCTCACAGTCCAAATCTTGGACATCTTCAGTTTCAAAACCTTGGCGATCAGCATAAGAATAGGCTTGATCTGGACTTCCAATGACCATTCGGCTGCTCTGGTCTTGGAAGCAACTCTCGATTGGGTTGCCTTTCCGCCCTGTTCCTTCCAAGACTTTGCAGGTGCCGTGGCAGTGAACGCATCCTCGTCGGGTATGTTGACCTTCTCTACTGAGCGGGCCGACCAGTTGAGCAAGAAGGCATACATCTCCATCGGTACTTCATGTGCCGTGCACATTTGCTGATCTTCATGATCGATGTCGTCACTGTCGTGCGCGGCAGCGTCCACCTCCGCGGCAAAGCCAGACATGATAGCGTCGAGTAGTTTGTTCATCAAGATACCGGGCACTGCATCGATGAATTGGAGATGTCAAATGTATCTGGAGATGTGACGGCTTCGAAGGACTCCGCTATGGCTCGGACAGCCCCCGTAATAAACAATAAGTGGAGGATGTTAGTGAAAGTGTTTGCGACACACGTTAAAGCAAACCGTCCATCTCTCCTGGTTGGTTTGATAGTATGTCATGTCCATGGTCCGTATAATAGTTCCAGAATCTTGTAGAACCTGACGCTACTCTTGGAGATCAAATTCACTCACAACTGGCGGTTGTTGGCTGTTGTCAGTTCCGAACGGCGTCGGTCACATGTTTGTATTGGAGTTGCATCTGCTAGTTACATCACGCTCACTCGTTTTGGTACTTCAATGTCCATAATTCCATGTATAAATAACTGGGGTTTTTCCCCAAAATATAATAACACTTCTTACCCCTTTACCACAACGTTCCTATTCAGTAGCGTGACCCGGAACCAAACCTTTATAGTTTGACGTGTGTAGTCACAGTCATGCATCATGTCCTTTAGTCTCAGTTCACTATTGAGCGGAAATCCAATTATTATTACTATCTATGTTACAGTCCAGAGGGAGGGAAAATCCAGTGTTGTAGCTAAGACCTAAGGGTTAATCATTATTAAGGCCTAAATACATTCTAAGACTAACCCTTAGCATCCATCAACAAGAATACTAAGCCTTAACTAAGTCTTAGAAAGATATGTAATAATATAGAATAAAAGGCCCACAGAAAAAAACCTAGCAATGAAGCTAAAATTGCAACTCTAAGGCCAGGGTAATTTCTTAATCACCTGAAAAATGAGAATTGGGGGCACTGTCACAATCACTGGCCATGGGTAATTACCCCTAAGATTGTCCCAATACCCTCAATAAGGACTTAGAGAGTGTTTGTTATCTATGTTAGCCCATTACTAGATGGCCCTTATAGTGCCCTTAACATTGGCTGTCCCTTTCTCCAAGTTCCTTAAGCCCCTTCATCAGGAAAACCCCATATTTTTCTTATGGTATTTACAGTGATTAGTCGCACTTACTTTGCTTAATGGCCTTAATTACTGCCATCTGCTTAATAAAAGTTTCTGTTTTTTTTTGCTTAAGCACGTTAAGCACACAAAGCACATTAATCCACACTCAGCACAACTAAGAAGATTTTATCATGGCTAATAACAAAAACTAAGTGAACTTTAATCATGCTAAGTAAACAAATAGTTTAACCAAACTAATGGAATTTTAAGAGACTTCTAATTGCACTAAGCAAATTAGAAATAATTTATGTAATTTAACTGCAGCCCAAAAACTATGTGTCAAGGCTCAGAGGGGCCTTGCCTTCGACGTGAAGGACTTTAGCTTGTGAGGTTATTGACTTGACTGAACGTGGCAATATGCCTCCCTGCTCAGTTCAAACGATCAAGACCAACACAAACTCTGTTGCAACTCAGATATAGAGGAGGGCGTCGCGCTGATGGATGCACTCTATCCCTTGTTACACAAAGGTATTACGCTGTGTATGCTTGCTGAGTCTAAGGCAAGAGATACACTTGACAACGGTCAGGAGGACTGACTTGAAGGAGAAGGAGGGAAGGAGGGAACTGGCAAGTCTGATTGATAGACGAAGCTAAAGACTGGGGAGTTACATCGCTACTACTGAGGTCTTATATAGACTTGGGTGTGTGACATGTGATGGGTATGTCACATTGTCCCTAAGTCCTACGTAGTAAGCAAGAATATGTAATGGGAGTGAGTAAGCCAGAAGGAGTAAGCATAATGGTGTAATCGTCGTGACTAAGGGCACTTAGTCATGAGACATGACTAAGTGCGAATGGTAAGCGTCCTTGAGTCATCATGATTACGTAGTAGGAGGGAGAATGTCTCGTGATTATGTAATTGTTCATCTGACTTATATCATGTAAGCAAGTCAGCAGCATAAGGCTCTGAAATTCATAACAGTACATCCCCTCCCAATAGGTGTTGTGCCACCAACACCTTAGTACATCGGTGGCGGTGTCTGACGGCGGCAATGCAGCCCAGACACTGGGCAACGCCAAGTCAGGTGTGTAGCCCTGCCCAACTCCACATTCTTGTGACCAGACGCACAGAAGCAGGCGTCCAAGGTGCAGAGGGAGTGCGGAGTGGGGCATTCCTGACCACGATGACCACCCAGACAATAGGTGCATGTTACCGTGTGTGGACAGAGGTTAAAGGGGTGGTCACTGAGCGGGCTTCCGCAAATGCGACAGAGCGGGGTGGCCAGCGAGGATCGGGGTGGCACGGGGACCCAGGGAATTAGTAGTGTGGCAGGAACAGGTGGAGTGTGATACCAGCTTCGGTATGTAACAGCTGGGTATTGGCGGGCACCGAAGCAGTCCCACACACACGCATCCTCCCTTCTGAGTCCACCAGCATTACAACCTGTAATAGGTTGCTGGTTTGGGAAGGGGGTGTCGGACTCCGCGGGACGATAAACGGGGAGTTGAACGGGTTCGGAGGTATAAGTCATTCCGGACTCTGTGGTCTGGATGGATATAATGGGGTCGGGGTTCATACATGGTAGCTGGGGCTCTGCGATGTCCGTGGGGGAAGTAGTAGTTCTGGGGTAGTTGGCGTTGGTGTCTCGTCCCATGTCAAATCTATATAAGTCCGTGGCGGCGGAGGAATGAGCGGGGTCACCGTCTTGCGCAGTGTCTGGTATTTGCGAGGCTTCTTGGTTGTGAGGGGTGGTCGGGAGGGACCAGCACTTTGTTGAGATGGGGTACCGTCCCTGCAGGGCAGCGCAAAAGATTGAGGGCGAGGAGAGCGGTTCCGCTGTGGCTCATCTGGAGAGTGGTGTGAGCGGAGAGCTGGCATTGAAGGAGGCGAGGATAGAGGCAGCAGTGAGTTCGTCAATTTCTGTGGTGTTAAGGGTAAAGTCCCTAGGGGAGATATCCATTGACGGTGGTGAGAGGGAAGGGGGATGGTTTTTAATGTTCCCTTTTGCCTCGTTTATATAACTTTCCTCCATCATCATTTCCCACGACCGATGGGGAAACTCTGAGGAATTCTGATGACTCTCGTGTGGACTGTGGTCAGCAGGATTTGTCACGACTGTATTGTAGTCATCGTGATTTGTCGTTTTTCTCGCAAGGGGTTCTTTTTGTTGCGCTGTGCCTTCAAATGGGGAAACCTCGGTAGAATTATGGGGTATTTTTGGAGAGAGGTCATTAGGCCAATTAGTCATTTCCATTGTCCTCACCGCCTTTGGATTTCTATGGTAGAATTCTTGAATTAAGTCTGGAGCGTTGACGTCATCTGCTGACGTCCATTTGTCATGTGCCATGGAGTATCCAACCCATCTAAGGAGGAATTGAAGTTTCTTCCATCGTCCAATTCTTCTAGATCCTAGGACTTCTTCGACTTCGTATTCCGGTTGGTCATCCACAAGGTCAGGTGGTGGTTCTGGATAGTTTACTCCATGTTCTTCAGTTTCCACATATGGCGTAAGGAGTGAGTCATGGAATACGTTATGGATTTGCCATTGTTGTGGGAGGTTGAGCTTGTGGGAATATTTCGATGGTTGCCCAATAATTTTGAATGGTCCGAGTTGTTTGGGTCGTGGCTTCTTTGTGGGGTGTGAGAGTTTGAGATTTGTTCCTTCTAACCAAACTTGTTGTCCTACTTCGAACGGTTTGAAATGTCTTTGTCCTTTCTTTCGCTGAGCATGTTTTTCAAGTAGAATTTGGGCGCGTTCTATTGCCCTATGTGCTTCTCTTCTAACCCTTTGTAGATTTGTTATTCGGTTGTTTATATCCGGGATTTTGGTTTCTGCATTTATCTTTTCTTGAATTTGCAGTGTAAATCCGATGAGGAGTTCAAATGGGGTTTTTCCGGTGGTTGTGTTGGTCCAAGAGTTGTGTGTGAATTGTGCCATTGGTAGCCACCCTTGCCCAGTTGTTCTGTTGGAAGTTCCCATATATTCGTAGATATTGTTCTAGCCATTGATTTGTTCACTCGGATTGCCCATCAGTTTGGGGGTGATATGCTGTACTGATGTTTTGTTTAATGGCTAGTAGTTTGCATAGGGTGGTCGCAAATCCTGAAGTGAACCTCGTATCTCTATCCGTAATAATTCGTTTTGGGATTCCAAAGTGGGGAAAGATTTGTTCTGCATATAACATTGCTATTCCGACAGAGTCAATGGTCTTGTTGCATGGTAGGAAGAATGCTGCCTTTGTGCAGTCATGGTCCGTAATTGTAAGAATTGAGTCGTATCCCTGTGAGGGTGGTAGATCCACAATGAGGTCCAATGCCACCGTTTCGAATGGTCTGCGATGTCGCGGAGTTATTGGGTAGATTGGTACTTTTGGTCTTGTGGTGTTGGCTTTTGTGCTTTGGCAAGTTGCACAACCCTTTACATATTGCTCTACAAATTTCTTCATGTCTGGCCACCAATATGCGTCATTTAGTTTTTGTAGGGTTTTTGCAATTCCCGGGTGCCCTGCGGTTTTGTGATCATGACATCGTGAAATCACCCTCCATCTTAGATCGTTGATTGCCACAACAATGATACGTCCGAGGTGGTGCCAGAGTCCCATCATGGTGCGTCGGAGTGAATAGGGGGTCTCCCAGGAAGTGATATCAGATTTGCGCTCCAATTGGGCTTGACGAAGATCTTCTTCCAGGTCATTTGGATCATTGGTAATCAGTTCTGCGGTGAGGGCGAACAAGTCGCTAGGTAAGACTATGACTTGTTTGTTGTCCAACTGTCCTTGATTGAAGTCCAGCTGACGTGATAAGTGGTCGGCTTTCATGGTTTTGCCAGGTTTGTGAATTAGGATGAGGTTGAAGTCCATTAAAAATTGGAGGTAGCGGGCGACCCTCCTATTGATATCCCGTGGTTGTCTATAGTATAACAAGTTTTTGTGGTCTGTATGGACCTTCACTGGATGTGTTGCCCCAAGGAGGATGTGTCGCCACCGTTTAAGTCCTAAGATAACTGCGAGGAGTTCCCTGTCGTGGATATTGTAGCCTCGTTCTGCCTGTGACAGGGCATGCGAATAGTATCCCATGGGATGAGGAAGACCGTCTGGGGTTCGTTGAAAAAGTATTGCGCCAATGGCAAATTGGGATGCATCAACTTCTAACTTGAAGTGCTTATCGTGATCTGGGGGGTTTAGTGCCATATCTTGTTCTACGAGGGAGATGAGTTTGCACACAGCAATCTGCTGTGTGTCGGTCCAGGTAAATGGGGTGTCCTTTTTGAGAAGGTCTGTAAGGGGCTTCGCGACATGTGCGAATCCTGGGATAAAAGGCCGGTGGTATCCAAAGACTCCAAGTGTACTCCTGACTCCACTGACAGTCGATTGTTCTATAGGCCACTCCAACAATCCACTTTGTTTCACCGGGTCAATATGAATTTTGCCGTCTTCGACCTGTATTCCGAGGTATGAGACCTTGTTCTGTTTGAAGTGGCATTTGGTGGTTTTAAGGAAGAACGATGCCTTCTCAAATTCCTCTAATACGGCGTGGACAATTTCTCTGTGAAGGGCGAGGTTGCTCGGTGTCTTGTTTGGTGTTGCAATTAGGACGTCGTCCATGTAGATGAAGAGGTAAGGTTCATATTTCCGTAGGAGGTATTGAAACGTTGTGTCCATGCATCTTTGAAATGTTGCAGGGGCATTTTGCAGTCCAAAGGTCATTACATTTGGGATGTATAATCCAAATGGCGTGATAAATGCAGCTTTCCATCTATCTTCCGGTTTGATTCGTATGTTGTTGTATCCCCATCTAATGTCCAGTGTCGTAAAGAGTTGTTTTCCTGACAATCTTTCCAAAATTGTGTCAATTCGTGGTAGGGGGTAGGCGTCGGGTGTCGTATGTTCATTTAGTCTCCGATAGTCCTGCACTGGCCATAAGTCTCCATTCTTTTTGTCCACGAAGAAGACTGGAGCACTTCAGGGCGAGTCCCCTTTTTTGATATAACCCTTTTGTTTGTTTTCGTCCAACCACTCCCGTAGCACATTTGTTTCAATTGGGTTTAATGGATAAACTCTACTATTGATTGCGGCAGGGGCGTCTGAACTTAGTTTAATCTGGTGGTCGTCAATCCTTTGTGGAGGGAAGCGTTGGGCAAGTTGTTCTGAGAATACATTTTTGTGTCGGGCATATTCCAGGGGTAAGGTTTCTTGCGGCTTTTTCTTTGTTTCATGGTGGTGAATAGACCATTGCGTGGCCATGGTTGTCTTGTTTATTTCCGGTTGTTGATCTTCATAGTTGGGGTATAGTGGTTTCCTGAGGTTTTGGAAATGTAGTAAGTTTTCCTTGATTCTGTGTGGTGTGGGAGTCGTTCTGGTTGGTCTCCTTTCTACATGTTGGATTTCTAGGTCACTTGGTTGGTAGAGGGGTCTGACCTCCACTGGCCCTTCGCTTGTTGTATCTTCTGTCCAATCAATTTCTGGGTTGAAGGTCCTAAACCAAGGGTATCCAAGGATGATGCGATCTCGACCTAGGTCTGCAATATAAAATCTTTGGGTTGCCTCCGTACCGCTGTATGTCAACTTGGTGTCGAGGTAACTCGAAATTCCTCCACTTTTGTTTGTTGTTCCATCCACATTTTGAACTTGTATTTCCTTTGGTAGTTTTGTCGTAGTTATTTTCAATCGTTCTGCAGTTCATATGTCGATAAAGTTTTCGTTTGCTCCGCAGTCAAGGAGCGCTTTCTCTTCGGCCATTTGTCCATTGTTCTTTTGTAGCGAAAAGGGGATGATCATTGATCTAGTCGCCTCGCTTTCCATAAACATAATGTGTGGACATAAAGCTCGTGCCCAGGCCGGGGAGTACGAGCCTAGTGAAAATCCGGTCCTTCCTGCATTCCGCGCCATATTGCCTCCCTATCTTCATCTCCCAGTTGATTTATATGGGCTGCAAGTTCTGCTGGGGGAATATCTTCCAGGCAATTGGGTTGTGCAGGAGGGTTATCGTAGTCTTCTCCTTTGTCCTGTCCTGGGGTATTTGTTTCTGCGTTCCTTATAAAGACCCGTCCACTGCTAGGTGGTCGATAATTGGAATTTTGATTCTTTGGACTTTTGTTAATCCAACGACCGTCCATGTTCGGTCAGCTTTGTTGACCCGAGGTGCTCCGGGCCATGGGAGTATAGGTCGGTTTAGACGGAGGGAATTTTTGTGATGGAATTCCCATTGTAGGGTTTCCTCTCCTGCAGTATTTTGCGAAGTGTTCTGTTTTTCCACAATTATAGCATCTCCTAGTATCAAAGTTCCTTGTTCTGGTTGCCGCGGCATCAACGTCCATCGGCTCGAAGGTTCTCCTTGGTTGTTGTTGACTTATGGTTCTAGGTTGGTAGAAATTCATAGGTTGATTTCGTCCAGGGATTTTTCTTCCTTTTAATGCCATCCGCGCGTACCATTTGACTTGTTGCTTTCTTGCGTCTCGTTCCCATTGATCCAGGGTTTCTGGCCAGACTTCTTGATCCAATATTGCATCTTTTAAGTCTTCATGTAGCCCTTTTCTGAATATGTCCGTGGTTCCTGCATCATCGCGTTTCCAACCTGCTTTTGTAATCAGGTTTTCAAAGGTTGCAATGTAGTCGTCCACATTCCCAAAAGTCATCGTGAGGTTCATGAGTTGTTGGTAGGCTGTCTGTTTCTTAGATGTGTCCGTGTATGCATTTCTGAATGCTGCTTCGAAGTCGTCCCAGTGCTGCTCTTCTGTAGGGGCCACTGCCGAGTTCTGCAGTTTGTTTAATTGTTCTTCTTGCCAGTCGTCCACCCTGTAGCCCTTGATGTACATTAATGCCATGAGGGCCCTTTTGAATGGTGTGTCCATCTCTGGTGCGTCTTTATTGATCAGCTTCCAGTGCTTGAATTCTTTGAGGAATTTATCGCTCCTCATTCTGTCTCCAGAGAAGATTTGGGGTGCAAGCCCTTTTAATCCTCCAGCTCCAAAGTTTGTGGTTTGTCCTTGGGATTGAGTATTTTCCATGGCTCCTTGAGACGATGCCATATTCACTTGTGTTGGTGCCGCGAGTTGGGTGACTTGTGGTGGAGGGAGTACTCTCCCTTGACTGTATACACTTCCTATATGTTCCATTACTTGTGAGCTGAGACATGGGGTTGATTCTTCCGTAAGTGGGAAGGTTCCTTGTAGTGTTATTGTCGTGTCTGTGAGGAGTGCGATTGTGTCCTCTTCAATTGGAGGAATTGGGATCGGTTCTGTTTCTTCGGGTTCTTCTGGGGTGTGCAAGTTTCTGTCGTCTGTATCTGAGTCTGACTCTTCAATTGTCCTTGCCGAAAATATGATTGGGATGTTCTGATTTGCTGGATGTTGTGGATCCGTCGGTCTCCAATATCCTAGACCAGCGTTCCTGGCTTGTTCTTGGGTAAGTTCTCCTTTCTTTGTTGTTCGAAAGTCCGGGGTCGATTCACTAATTTGTATCAGGTGCCACTGATCGTTGATTAGTTCAATGTAGTCGTATACGGGCTCTCCTTCGCTATTTGTCCCAGATACTTTGCATACACCTTGTCCGGTCTCTGGGTACTTTTCTTGCCACTGTGCTGATCCCTTGACGTAGTCGGGTAAGGGGTCTCTTGTCCTGAATTGAAATATTGTCCAAGAACCGTCATCTCTTAATGTTCCCTTGAGCGACGTGTTGCTGCGTAATTGGGCGCTAGCTCTGTAATCAGAGCTTCAAGCGCACGCTGGTAAAAGTGTAATGCGTTTAGGATTGGTTAATATCCTGTCCGATATGTGGGGTATTCGGCGATGTAGTCTTCTCGTAGGTTAATTTCTGCTCATATGTCAACAAGCTCTGCTTCGATGGTTTGTAGTGTTTCTACTATGGCGAGTTCTCGTTCCAGCTGTGCTAGTGTTTGTCTAGCTCTTTCTTCTCCTTGTCGATAATATGAGCCAAGTGTTGCTGGGTCTACTTGTTGGTATGGTCAGGGTTCTGTTCCTGTGCTCACTCTATTACATCAGTAAAAGTTAAGGTTGCTTAATTTCACTTAGCCTTGCTTAGACCTCCTTATTTTTCGATAAGGAGAATTAAGGACACTAAGGACACTAAGGAAAAAAAATTCTTCTTATTTTCTGCTTATTTTCCGTGCACTAAAATTGTCTCAAGCAAGATTAAGAGAATGACATCGGATTAAGCAGACTAAGCATAATTAAGAACAAAAACAAATAGTAAGGAAGTTTAAGCACCTGTTTGAAAACCTACTTTGTGACGAATCTGTCTTAATTTTGCTTAATTCCACTTAATTCCTCTTAATTCTGCTTGATAGGTTTTTTTTTAAGAATCAGATTTATAAGCGAACAAAATGACGCGCTCGGTCACAAATCTAGCTAAAGGGGAAAAAAAAAGGGGGGGGGGGGGCTAGCGATCGCCCAAGGCCTTCAGACATCTCCACGCCCCCTCCCATCCCCGAAAATGACTCTAACGCGACTAAACAAACCACATCCACCTCCGGTTGTCGTCTCCTGGCACCTGCGCTCGTTCTGGAAATGATGTTAACAGAAAGGGTGGGGTTCGTGGGGCTGAGATAGGGATCGCGTGCTTCCCTGAGGCGAGGGCACACAAGGATAATGTGGGATGGGGATTGCAGTGCATGGCCACTTTGATGGGGGTCGGGGGCGCGGGACCAGTGTCTTTCGTTGTACTCCCAGTGAATGCATGCTCCATGAGGGGTCTGATTGCTGTGCAAAAATCTGGTCACACGAAACCGGCAATCCCGACCATGAACTCCAGTGGGGAGCCAGACGGCGGGTGGTGTAAGGTGCGGTATGCAGGGTTACGTTGGGGGTCAGCGTGCGATATACATATACCCAGACGATCTCGGTTCAACATCCTGCCCACTGAATGTACTCCGGAGAGCACGGGCGAGTCCGGGGAAAGCGTAGAGGAGTCGATAGGTCTTCGGAGGGGTGTGCGCGGGAACGATCGGGACGAAAGTAGTATGCGTTCTGTATTAGGAAGGAAACGAGCGTTAGATGCACGAACGCGTGGTCGGAGGCGACGGTGTAACGAGCGGCGTGGACGACAAGAGACGAGACGAGATACGAAGAGAGTAAAACAAAGGTCTTTGAGGACAATGCTGGGATGCACTGCCCCCTAGGATGCTCTAAAATAGTGTGAAACGAATGATAAACGAAGGAAAAAGGGATGTGAGGCCTCAGCCGAGGAGGCGCTGCATCGGCAACGCTCCGAACAGCCCGGCGTCGCGCGCGATGTCGCTCGATAGTCCATAAAACGAGGGTAAGGGGTGGTGGAAGAGTGGCCTGACGCTGATAGGCGTCGTCTCGTAGCACCGGTATAATAGAAACGTCTGAAAAGAGGGCTAAAAGATCCAAGTAAACTAAAGTAAGCACTGCCAAAAAGGCTGAAATGAAGGTCCCAACAGCGGGAGATACTCAATATGCACAAGTCCATACAATTCAAGGCTGTCCAACTGATGTCTTCAGATGAGGACACGTCAGAGTCGGGGATCGAGGTGATGTGGTTTTAGTGGAAGGGCGCGACGGCGGGTTGAAAGTGTCGAGGCGTCCTAATCGGGTCGATGTTGTTTAGGGCCGGCGCGAGAACGAGTTTGAGACGAAATCCAAGGGTGCCAGTAAGGTCCACCTTACACCACTGTTGCAGCTCTTGCAGGTGCGTGAAAACCGCCTCGACGTTGGAAGTACCGGAATCATGCGTTGGCGTGTACGATGTCTGTATGCTCACGACGCGACCATGTGAGAAGTCGATCTGTCGGCCGTCATCCGTCGTCAACGATTGTTCACGTGGGCGGCGGTGCGCCATGCCAGCCTGCTCATTGTCGGTCGAGCAGTCACTTTTTCCAAGTGACAGTGTTCGCCGACATGGCTAAATCTGTCCATGAACAATACTCATAGGTGATTAATCGTGCTACCTCTCAGTGAACTCCGCAAAACATGGGGAGTTCAATGGGAGATAGCAAGATTAATCGCCCTCATTAGGCAGTTTGGCAATGCCAGCTGTGACATCATTAGCAGAAAGTCGTCCTATTTTGGATGAGACACGCAACCTCTGTGATCTCATCGCGGGAGAGGGGCGCGACACCGTAGAAGTCCATGATGAAAGGTGGAAACCGTCGAGATAGAGAGCCATAAGAGAGCAAATGAATGACATATGCGAAAACTGCAAGTGAACGGTGAGGGCATAATGTTCGATTGCGCGATGGAATACAGTTGGACCATGGAGTTCACGTAGCATCTGTGAGGGCCTGCGTTCGTGCGCCCACTTGAAGGGCGGCGATCGTAAGGGGAATGGGAACAGGGGGGTTCTGCCGCTGCGGCTGGATCTGTGGCAATCACACTGAGGTGCTTCAAGAGGCTGAAGTCCCCATAGCTTGGGACCCAGCGAATCGAGATGGAGGTCAACGGGTATTCAAAAAGGATGTTGGCGATCGTGTCGCAGATCGCCTTACAAGCCTTCGCGTTTTCGTGCTTGACTGTGATTTGGCACCACAGGATAATGTGATGGACAGGAGTGAAAATGGTAACGGAGTGGGTGAGAGACTCGGAGGTAGTTAGCAGGTTCTTGGCCAGACTGTCAGTCACACCGTGACGCAACGCTCACATTGGATGACAAGCGAAGGCTGCTCCATTGCGCCGCCGCCACGACCCTTTTGCGCCTCCATATGGGTGGCATCGTGCGCGGCTGCCAGCCCTTCGTATTTCCTGTAATGCCTCGTACTTTCCTATTCTTTTAATATGACACATCATGTATCTCAATCTCGTAGTCCTTCTGTACAATGAAATGGTATTCAACTGGTGATTTCGAATAGTGTTTACAGGTTCAGTCCTATGGACCTCAAAAAGACCGGCAACCCAACACAACCCAACTGGAAGGGACTGGACTTCTGGTTGCAGTTGCATCAATTTCAGCAGGTTTCAGTTGCCAGTTGCCCCATTCAAGGCAAAAGAGAAAACCGATAAAAGACCAGTTGCAGTCGGTTGCAACCGGTCTTTTTGTATAAAGATAGAGGGGAGTCCAAGTCAATAAAATTCTAGTGGGACATTTTCTAGATTGTGGTCCAAATGAAAATGGTGTATTAGATGCCCTTCTAGGCCAATGGGCAAGGCCTTTACTAGACAACACTGCCCCCTAGGACATCCTAAAGTACTGTGGAATGAATGATAATCAAAAGCACAGGGGAATGTAAGGCTTCAGCCCAGGAGGCGCTGCATCGGCAACGCTCCGAACCCTTGCATAGCGTCACTCGATAGTCCATGGAAAAGGGGAAACGGGGCAGAGAGTGTGTGGTAGCGTGCTGAGGAGTGGCGCCTTGTAGCACCGGTATGATAGAAATATCTGAGGAGCGTCGGAGTCGGTGATTGAAGAGATGTTGGTTTTGCCAGAGAACGCAACGTCGGGTTGATGGTGTCCGAGTCGAAAGGTCCTAATTGGTCTATATTTAGGGCAGGTACAAAGATGAGTTTAGCAGCCGGAGCCTGAGGGCGCACGTAAGGTCCACTTACACCACCACTGCGACTGGAAACGTTGTACACAATTTCAATTTGTGTCATTCAACAACCACCATTCCATCTTTCTTTATGCCCACCAGCAAAGCAAGAGCACGCACAGGCAAATCCAAATCCCGACCTGACAATACTACGAGAAAGGAGTCCCAGAAAGGCAAGAAGGCGCCACAAAACCAAAAGAAAACATCACGAGGCAAGAAGCGGAACGCAGAACCGTCCGACTCGGATTCGGAGCCATCAGAACATGAGGACTACCAACCACGTAAGAAGCGTTCGAGGCGATCGAAGGAGACCGAAGTCGAAGAGGTGGATGATGACACCAATGACGAAGCTTCACCTGAGGAAGTTGATGAAGCCAGTCAGTTGGACTCCGAGGTATGAGCAGTTCAAAAACGAGACAAGGAAATCTTTGACATACATTATACAGAATGATGGTCTTGAGGAGATACACAGATTGCCAGCTGTTGTCAAAGTCAACAGTAAAAAGGAGATGGCACGAGATATCCGGCTGATCTTCACTGACAAGGTGACAGTGAAGTTCCTCAAGAAGGATGGGAAGACAGAGCAGGCGTTAGGGCGATGGTGCAATCTATGCAAGTGAGCGAGTTGTCAATCGATGTTCCTGTACTTGCGAGTAACTTACCAATCTTGCACAACAGGGGGAACGCCGTCTTTGTTGAGAAATCTGGCAAACGCAAAGCATTCCATACAGGGAGTAATTCCTCATGTCGCCAGCATATACGTCAACATTATGAGGTGTACAAGAGCCGATGTAAGGAAGCTAACATACCCGAGCACCACTGGGCAATTCCTCGAAATATCTGGCGGGAGACAGAAGCACAGACAGGGAACTTGAAGCAGGGGACGCTTGATGACGCAGCCATAAAGGTTGAAGTTGAAGGAGTGCGAACGTTCACGCGTGAAGGACTGCGCCATGCCGTTACTCAGTTCATTGCTTGTGATGATCAAGTGAGCATTGCTTACCTTCTGTGCGGATAAACCTCATCGTCGTTCCACTCGGCAGTCGCTGGCTGTCGCAAATAAGACCGTATTCCGGAACTGCTTGGTTATTATGAGACCGAGGGCACTGGTGGCAGACCTGCCGACAACTCACGATATCATGGTCCACCTCCATAATGAGTTTGTCGCCCGGATCAAGCAGTTAAAGGCTGATATTGAGGTAAGTTGAACATACACACATCCCAGATGGATTCTTACTCACTGGCCGCACAAAAGGATGCCCCCGGAATGGTCTCCACTACAGCGGATGGCTGGTCAGTCGACACGACAAGCGCTTCGTTCCTCGGGGTCACAGGCCACTGGGTGGAGGTGATGGATGGGAAATGGAAGTTGCGTGCAGAGGTAATCGGGTTCCGTGGTGTGTCAGGAGAGCACAGCGGACAGAACCTGGGGCGATATTTCGTGGGGGTATGTGAACGAGTGGGAATTGTTAACGCAGAACAATCAAAGGTACGCTTACATATTATGACCGTTTATTGTTATCTGATTGCCTCACAGCTCCTCACAGCCACACTCGATAACACGTCAAATAACACAACGACATGCAAGGCGATCGAGGCTATCCACTCCCAACGAAAACTTCTCCCCTGGATCGCAAGTGAAAACCAACTGCCGTTCGTCATGTATTTTTTTGGATCCTGCTGCCAGTGTGATACTGACGTTTTTGCCCCTTATAGTTGCTTGGGTCATGTTGTCAACCTTGCAAACGTTGATGTGATGGGCCACATCACCAAAATCGCTGCTGTGGAAACATCGACTGCCATTTGGGAATACGACCCTTCTCTTGAGGACAACCGTGTGTTGGGTGGATCCTTGGATGTCATTGCCGCGATCCGAACGCTTGCAATCAAGGTATGGTTTCAGTCTCTTCTTTCAATGTTACCCTGTTGTCTCACTCAAATACACAGATCCAAGCCTCTGGTCAACGTATTGAGGTATTCCACAAGCTACAAATCGAATGCGGAATCACCGAACCCCTCAAGATACCGTTACACAGCAATGTGCGATGGGGTACAGCATTCCTCATGCTCGACAAGTCCTACAAACTTCGTGAAGTACCGCCCTCCCATTTCTTCGTTCTTCTCGCTGGCTAATTCATCCATCTAGTCCATCAATCTCTTCATCTCCACTGCTGACCAACGGTACGGCCCCATCACCACAATTCGCCGCGATGGCCGTGTCTTGAAATGCATACCCTGGACCGCGTTCGTTATCACCGAAAACGATTGGGAGCGGGTAAAGGAAGTCTTGGAGATATTGGCTGTGAGTCAAATAATCCCGATTGTAGAATCGCGAAGGCTGACACAGACTACAGGATTCTAATCGTATTCAGCAATACTTCTCTGCAGAGAAGCGGCCCACGCTCTGGCGGGCTCTCCCAGCAATTGAAGAGCTCCAAACGGCATGGGAGAAGAAACGCGACAGCCCCAGATTTGCCAAGTATCAGGAT
>QLPA01001059.1:0-15092 GCA_003313945.1 Lactifluus pinguis
ACGACGGAGCGCGGATCCAAGTAGTCTTCCACGATACAACTGAGCACGCTCCATGCAAACTTGGAACCTTGACCGCCAAGGACTTTCTCCATTTGGTCGTCGACGCACAACCAGATGGCGCGGAGGTTTTGAGACTTTGCCCAGTCGACAAAGGCGGCGCAAGTGGCTTCCAAGGCAGCAGGGTCGGAAACGACGGGATTACCCCAGGCGAAGACATAGGGATCAGAGCGGAGATAACCTTGTACGGGAGGGAAGGAAGAATGAGGAATGGGGACAGTTGGGCGCCATATCTTGTAGCGAGCAAACTCGAGCCACGAGGTTGCAGCAGAGGAACCATATTCGGCGATCAACTCTGCGATACCGGCTTTGTCACCGGTAGCCTGGTCTGCCTCAACGTCGGAAGCTTGCGGAGAAGATGTGGATGGCTGCTGAAAATCAAAGTCCTCTTCAGAAACCTGGGCCTCGGGCGCAGGACTGGCAGACTGTGGGGATTGAGAGGCGGAAGAGTCGCTCTGTGAAGACTGGTCGGACGTATCCTGGTATTGCGAGTCGAAGGAATCGGAGGACTCGGAGGTGGACCAATAGTCGTTAAGTTTTGGAAGCTTAACGAAGAGGGAGGGGTCGAATTGGATTCTAGAGAGGAGGGTAGTCATTGTATTGAGAGGACGGGGATGAAGCGAATGAGGGAAAGGGACGCTGAGAAACGCATTTTATTTATACGTGTGTTGGACACTGCTCGTGGTGAGGGGAAACGGAAACGGCCCTAGACCCACCTGAATGGGATTACTCATGCCAAGCTTGCCCACCGGTCCCGCGCTCTCGCTGAGCTGAGCATACTAACCAATTCCGTTATTCGTGCTCCCATTCTCCGGGAGCGAGTCTAAGCCATTTGTCACGGTTCATCGTCGAATCCGAGTACCGGCCGGTGGTCAATAATCATGATATCCAAAGTCATTTGCACAGCATTGGATCAAGCTCACATGACCACCACTGATTATTATCGAACGCTGAACGTTGAACCGTTCAGATGGTGTGACCATCGAGCTCGACAGGGCCTTGAGGTTTGTTATCCGCTGACTTGGGGCCACAGAACACATAGGGATGTCATGAATGGGCACCGGAGGAGGCAACACCGGATTGTTGAATCGCAGCAAGGGGTGTGACCGCAGTAAGAATGAAGATCGCAGTAAGAAGTGGGATCTCGCATGCTGCTGCGAAGATGGGATCGCAGCTGGGCTTCCGAGTGACCGAGCGACCGAGCCGAGTCGTCGCTCGCAGCCGTTGCCAGTGTGGGGCGCTGCGGTCTACGGGGTCCTTGAAGTCTTCGGGGTCTATGGGGTATTACTCAAATCGATCTCAAATCTCAAATCGATTAGTAGATAGGAACCACGTACTCGTCATCTCTCTTTCGCAACACAATCCATTGTGTGCTAATGCCCCCTCCATGGGTCCCCCCTAGCGGGGACCCTCTGACTGCCCAAAAAAAGTTTTTGTCCTGGTACCAAAATGTCCATACAATGTCAAAGTTGTCTTCAAACTTGTTCGATCCCCACCGAACTCTACTCGACCGCAACTTCACGTACCCACTGACCAATCTCCTTCCAAATCCCTTCACGTATGCGCTCGTCCCACGCGCCCATTATCAGAATGTCATGCACCGCGTCCTTTGCCCACACCATCCGCACGCAAACACCATCGTGTTCAAGCGCGCGCTCCAGCGCTGCCACCTCGCGCTCCAGGCGCTCCGCGTCTCCCACCACGATGAGCGCTCTCGGAAAGTCCGTGAACAAGCCCATACCCCGTGGCGCGCTCACGAACGGATGGCTCGCCGCCTCCGAGCAACCTTTCGCACCGAGAACGAATTTTCCCACCGCACAGTCATACGCCTTGATGCCCTCGTCCCGGTAATCGCGCGAATCCTTGTGGGGTCCGAGCGGCTCCAGATCGACCATCCCATCATCTTGGCCGTGGAAGGCCGAAATCACCAGTTCGCTCGCCGGCGAAATGTATGGCGAGTAAACCATCTCAATCGGATGATGGCCTAAGAACGTGCGGGAGAGCAGCGCACGTGGTTCGGGCGTGTCTAATAGATAATCCGTCTCTGCGTGAGGCCTCGGTCTTCGGGAAGCGGGTGTTTGCGGGAGCGTGTGCGCTAAATGACAAAATCCGATGACGTCAGCAAATGCCGCCGACTCGGGATATTGTTGACGCGTACACGGGTCGCAAGATGGTGATAGCAGAAGCATCCCATCCGGGACAGGGAGTACGCCCTCATCTCTAATCCAACGCGCAAGCGCTAACACTAGATTCCCGCCCGCGCTGTCACCGATAAGTATGATACGTGGCCGACTTGCTGCAGCGACTGTGCCGGACTTTGGTTGAAACGGATGCGGCGTAGCATCGTTTCCACTAACCATCGGTTCCAAAAAGTCCTGACGATCGTTCTACCGCTAAATTGACCCTCAACGTTGTGTATCAGCTTACAGGAATACTCACTCTGCTTGGCGGAACCGCATGATTGCCGGGTCGTGTTTCACTATTCAAGGTTTGACCGATATTCGGGATAGAGGTGGGTGCATTCGAGGATGTTGTGCGCTCATTTACATGTGCATCATTGGCGGGACCATCTGGGTAATGATATTTGCCGTCTTGGCCTTTTCTTGCGCCAAGATGGTGCGTAACCAAGTGCGCATAGACTGCCGCAGCGTCCTGGAGAGCGCCAGGTACAGGGGCGTGCTGCAAGAGTCTATATTCAACAGCTGAGTGAATCGGTCAGCCCCGTTAACAAATTAGCATTTGAGAAGGCACCATGAATCTCTTCGAAAAGCTTGTCCTTGGCAAGTAAATTAGCATGGCTTTAATTACATGCAGCAACCGCGCAGAGCGTACCTCGATGAGCCGACGTGGTATCCGGGAAGTGCTAGAGTTCTCGTGAGCCGACATGTGAGAATAGCCGCCTCCGTGCAGGTAAACTCCAATAACGCGAGAGGGACGATTGGCTGCGTCAGCCTCGATGTCAATACCACAACTTGTGCTTGCAGCGTAGCTAGTGCGGTCATTTGCTACGTGTGCATCCATTTTGGGCAACTCGTATTGAGAAGCAGGAGTGGACGTAGCCGCGGTGGTACTACAGTCATGATTGTCGTCGGACAGATTTATCAGGGTGGGTACGCTAGCCGCGTCGTCTTCTGGGCAGTATAGATTTTGGGATGGTACAGCAGCGCTATCTCCATTTTTAAAGACGCGACGCATTTGCACTTGGGGGCATGGGTCCTTGGGCCATATAAAAGTGCCAACCCTTTGACACGTCACAAGATTGTCGTCGACAATGCCTGAACAAAGTTCACGTGGAAGAGGTGGCACCCAGGCAAAGCGTGTCTCTTTGAGTGAATTTCGCTGAGGTTCTTGGGTAGGATCTCTTGTACCCCATGTAACGCCAGCCACCTCTGTGACCCTGTTTATACGCCTTGTAAATTTGACGACGACAATCTGGGTGATCGACCATGAGGGACGTGGGCGGAAGGAGCGGGGGAGGATCAGGTAATAACCGGCCCAGAGTGGTACGAGAAGGAGCGTCATGAAGAGGCGTTGAAAGACATAAACGGACTTTAGAGGCTCGTGAGCCCAGAGGAGGTGTTGTTGATGAGGGTATACGGGAGTCTTGTCGTACATGGAGAGAGGTGGTAGTGCGGTGGTTGCTACAAAGGGAGAAAGAAAGGTAGTAGGTGTGTGAATGAATTTTTTTTATGTTCAAGGGTACTAGGTTTGGCCGAGATGCGCAGCAGGGGCGAAGTGCGTGATTCAGATAACGATAAGATCTTCATCACGTGATGTCACTTTCCCTGGTGACAAGAAACCACCGCCTATATCCTCGAGCCCAAGCCAAAAAATAAAAATGGTGTGACGTCTCAGTTCGTCGTTCAAGTCAATAATACAGTAAAAATCCTTGATTATGTCTAGTTCGCATCCTCAAACACTCCAAGTCATCTCGCAAAGAAAGAGAGAGCGGGATATAGTGTACCCGGACATCGACGTGTCATGATGATCGGGCTCGGCTAAATGTCTTGTTTCTCGCAAAGTTAAAATAACACCAAAAAGGTAAATTAGATTGCTCTCGAATGATCTTTGAGTCTGCAGCGGGGCACTTGGATTTCAGGGGAAGGGGTCTGATAGACCAGACGAGGCCATTGATACGGTCCACATTGAAGGTACGTCGCTGTTGAGGAGGTAGTAGCTGCTATTACTGAAAGGTGTGGTGGACAGGTTGTGGCCATGCCGACTCGGATGTGCTGCGGCGCAGCAGGGCCAGTGATCTTGTTGGATGTCAACTAACTAACTATAAACAGCCTTCTGTTATGGATTATGTTAAGGTTTTGTTAACATAAAAAGGCAAATTTTCAACGAGTGTCATCTCACTTCCCCGGACTGTGAGAACTAGGTACCAGCATGCACGATTGGCCTATCTTCACAACTCTTGTCTGCCTATTCGTAGTGTCCAGGGTCGTCAAGTTTCTTTCCAACATCAAGGTAGACCATTTCCAAAATGTCGCACAACATATATCCTCTAATCAATCGAAAGCTGGTTAAGGGTATCCCGGGCCCGTGGGTGCCATTTTCACCTTTCAGCCCTCTAGGTTCCTCCATCCCTACATGTTGGTGGAACCCAGGTCTTGCCTGGGTTTGGGAATGGCGCTCCTCTTGTACGTACAGCCTACACATTTAACAAGATGCTTTTCCTTCAATGGCGATAATACCGCAGTTTATAAGAAGTGGGGCTCGGAAATTGTCTCCTTTGTGCCCTTTCTACTGGGTCCTCCGTTGATCTTTACGTCCTCTCTTGAAGTCTCGCGACAGATATTGACAGGAGTAAACCACTTGATGTGGGCGAAACCCGATTGGTCAAAGACAAGCCTGAAGTAAGGCATCACTGTCCACCTGCACAGTGGCTTCATTCATTCCATATCCAGAGAATGGGGCACAAACCTGATAACTTCCGACAAAGATGACTGGAGGCGCCATCGGCGTATCATGGGTCCCGCATTCAATGCCTCTACGTATTCGATTGTGTGGGCGGAGACTTCGCGGGTGTATAGAGACATGACCAGCGTAGAGGGTTGGGCGAAGAAGGACTTGGTGACACTCGAAGCGGTACAAGCTTACACGACCCGCCTCGCCTTTTTGGTGATTTCTACCTGTGGCTTCGGTTTACCATTTCGCTGGGAGGAACCTACTGAAACCGACGACGAAGGAATGAGTATACAGAAAGCGATGCGTATCTGGGTGAATACGACGATCGTGAGACTCCTTACACCGCCATGGGCTTATAAGCTTCCCATCAAAAGGTGCATTTTCAAACTGTATGTATGCTGTCATATCCATTTAACTGTTCTCTTGGCTCGTAGATTGCACGATGCTGCCATGGCGTCTCGGGTACTGCGCGGTCACTTGACAGAGTTGATATCGGAGCGCAGAGCCGAATTGAATGGCGACGATACTGACCGAGGTATGGCAGGGAAGGATGTATTTAGCTTGCTTGTCCTTGCCAGTGAGGAGGATAGCAAGTTCCACTTGAGTGATGATGAGCTGGTGAGTGACGACATGAAGGGATCGAGTCTTTTCTGAGCGGGTTACAAGATGGGAAATGTCTTTGGCATGATGTTTGCGGGTCACGGTTTGTGCATGCTCTACCTCACCGCGCGAAATGAGCATCTTATGGTCAGTGCAGAAACAACTGCCTATACGCTTGCGTCGACAATCGGTTTCCTTGGCCTCCACTCGGACATCCAAGAGGATTTATACGAGCAAATCGTGGAAGTAGTGGGACACGATCGTGAACCGGTAAGCTACAATGTCTCCACGATCATTTCGTGTTGTGACATAGGTACCCCAGACTTTTGAAGATTTTCCTCGACTTGAGAAGGTGGCTTATGCCTTCTATGAGGCTCTCAGACTATATCGTTGGTTTTTTTTGCTCCTTGGTTGAAGAACTGTTTAGAACAAGCATCTGACAGCGGCTGGATACATTCTAACTCGGGAGGCGACCGAGGATACAATTCTCAACATTCCGAACGCTGACAATCAACCAGGAACACGACAAGTCCCTATTTCAAAGGGTTTGTCCGTTATCGTGGATGTCGTGGGTATCCGTGCGTTGCATCTAATGAGCGAAGAAAATGGCATCCTTACTGACAGTTCACAAGAGTACAATCCGCGGTACTTCCCTGATCCGTACAAATATGACCCCAGTCGGTGGCGAGGAGTTATTGCTGAATCCGAGGAAATAACTGCATTTAGCGTCGGTATGTCTAAACATGGGCACCTTGACCTCCGTAAGTGATCTCATCTGTGCCCAGGTCCTCGTACATGCATCGGGCGCAAGTTCGCGGTAGTGGAAGCTGTCTGCTTCCTCACGCTTCTCATAAGGGACTGGATGATTGAACCAGTCATGAACCCTGGCGAGACTGGCGAACAATGGCGAGATCGTGTGATGCAAGCAAATGTAAGGATTACACTTTCTGTCAAAGCACTCCCGATACGTCTGAGGCGGCGGACTCGACCTGCACCCTCTATGTAAACGCGAGTATCGCTTGCGATGTTTATGACGAAAATCGCCAGCGATAATCGTGATACCTACCTAGCTCAGGCTTGTTCTTGTTCGAGCCCCAAGTTGTACTTTATTTGGAAGAGATGCGATTTGGTTTCCGGTTCCGAATACATAATTGGACTTGCGTCGATGTTTGACGGATGGAGGGTTACCCCAACAGATGCAACCGAAAGTGCATGACGACTGATATTCAGGCGTAGCTTGCACAAGCATCGGTTTGTTTGCATCTACTCAAATTGAAATGGGAACCAGATTCGAAAGTTAGAAAGCCACGTTGTGTCACGAACGCGGCATGAGCCAAACTCGGACTCTGCAAGTGGACGTCCAAGTCTCGTGAAAAGGCAACGCACTGGCGATGCATTCAACTCGATCTACATGAGAGGATTATACACTTCTGGATCTTGTCGTGATTGCATCTTCACCTACTGTAAGCCTCGCGCAAACGACACGCCGGTCAGGTGCGCCGAGGCGAAGACTCGGATGCATGCCAGCTGACCTTAACAAGGGGTATCATTCCGTAATTGGCCTTAATACCCATGGTCCCTGATTGGTAAGTCGAGAAAGAGCACAGTATAGATGCCTATACTGTATCCGAAGACTTTGGCGTTCGTGCCAGTGGGAGAGAAGTGATGTGAGGCGAAATACAGGGAGATACGGAGAAAGTGTACTATATGAGGTTGAAATAAGGCAGGAGGCATGACTGCCACAAGGTGCTTAAGCGTCCACACGAACTTGTAAACATTTAGAAATACCCAACACCAGCGAGAAATTGATAGTCACGCCATTTTCATGCCCCTTCAATACCGGTCGTACAGTGTACCTTTTTGGACCAGTCTTCCTGCACACGCGAAACATCACTCACTTTGATGCCTGCCGACGGAGGGTGCTATTCCAAGACGGTTTAATGTTCAGCCCATGTAAATATCTCTCCACGGACTCGGACTCATAAGGAAGAGAAGCGCTGAGCGTCGGGGGTGTCATTTCATCGGTGGTCTCGTTTTGCAAGAATCCAAGGATTCAAGCTCGTGGAGGACCAACAAAGGAGCCTGCTGATCCAAGGTTGATATGTGGATTGCCAAGTGGGTTTAGATTGCAGACGTCGAGGTGAGAGCCTAGCGCAGTTGCCGCTTCCAGTCGAGCTATTCAAGCCATCTCGTCATCTCATCTCATCGATATCGTCCCCGACACGCACAACCGAAGACTTGGTCAGCCACCTCAGGCCGGCCACCAATGAGGGGGTCCGATACTTGATGTCAATCGAGAAAGGGCATCGGGCAAAGATCACATACTTCTACTTACCATAACGCCCTCGACACCGCCAACAATCCCCTCTCCCTCTGCCTGGATGAGGGGATTCCTGGACCCTCAGCGCTCAGCATCCAGACCGTGGCGTGGCGGGGTTGGAACAATGCTCGGTTAGAGCCATGTGGCCACCCCAAAAAGGCAAAGTTGCGGTGGTCACTATACGGTTGCATTCAAGGGCAAGTAGGGATAGAACGGGTGACCGAGCTGAGAAAATACCTAAACGAATATAGGATGAATTGCGACAGGGTTGACAACGGAGACATGAGAAGAGCGAGAAATCGCCAAGAGAATCAAAAAGAGTAGCGTAGGGACTTGTTTCAGAATAAAGGGAAGCAAAAGCCGATGATACAATTGCCTATTCAATCGTCAAGGTTCACACGGGAGTAAACTAATGGTCGCACGATCTCCTCTTACAAGTTATGCCAAGAAATAGAACGAAAGAAAAAGGAATGGAATAAACGATTAATTTGATGCAGGTCACGGAGTACCCTCACAGAGACGAGTCACGTGAGAAAGAAGGAAGGAGCAAAGGAAACCCTTCCCCTCGGTTTTTTATAGGTCTCAAATGTATGCGCGATGGCCGTGGACACAACCCAGTCCACCCGGATTCGCTCGCTTACCCCCCTTCCCTTTCCCTTTGGTCAACTTGGATTATGCGCGACATCATTTCCTCTCCCCCTCGTCCTCAACCATCTTCATCCAAGTTGCGCCCAGTATCTGATTCCTTCCGGCCGAGGTTCCCAAGTGACCCATTTTCTGACCTCGCGTTCCATCGACGAGATCCTATCGTTCTCAATTCTGAACGTCTTCGTCACATCTCACAGCCTAGGCGAGATGTCATCCTTGTCCTAGGTGGTCAGTCTCATCCATCTCCTCTCCTCTACGTTTCTCTGACCCACCCCCTTTCATACAGTCCCGGAACCTAGCGATCTTGCCCCATTATTCAATTCGGAGCGGCTCGCATTCTCCCTTCTCATCATCGTATCTCACCAACCGCCGCTGATTCCCCCAAAGGTACAACCTGTGATACGCATCCTTCGTCTGACGGAGCCACTGGCTGTGGAAAAGTCAGGTGCTCTCCGCCTCGTGTATGTCTTGGAGTGGGCAGAACGCGTTGCGCGTATATGGCGAAACTTTGGCGGTATTGGTGTGGGGGAACTCACAGAATGCGATGAGGAAGAGGGATTTGGTTCCCTCATTCCTCCCCCAAACCTCCTCCTCCAGCTCTCCAAAAGTAGCCCACCCTCCTCCGCCTCGTCAAAAGGTGACTCTACAGTCTCCTCTATTTCAACAATCTTCTCGGGCAGATTTCACTCTCTGAAGAAGCGTCTTCATCCCTCAAGACAGGCACTTCCCAAGCCTGATCCCTCCCAGCGCCCGTTTGATGCTCTTATTAATTATCTTCCTCCTGGCATATCTGACAAGGCCCTCCTCAAGCAAGCCATTTTAGTGACAACCATTAGTCGTCCCTTTCTCGTTGCCCCCATTCCTTCATCTCATCCTCGACGACTGGATGTTCGCCGCAACTTTCTGTCTATTCTTCGCCCCGTTTACCCAATGCCCCCCACGCCCCCCCTTGGTTCCGTGGAGTCGCTTAACAACCTTGTTACTAGTTCACCTTTTTCGCAGGGTCCACCGACTAAACCCCATCTCGTGCATCTACTACCTCCTCGCCCGCGCGGCCCTGCCACAAATTGCCTCTTGGAAAGCATTGAAGCCTTCCTTCTTTCGTTTTCCTTTCCGCCAAGGCTTCAGGTGAAAAAGGGAGGTCAACTAGAACCCGCACGTACATACCTTCTTGATTCGGCGGCATTCACTGAACCGGTCGGTGGTCCCCCGAATCTGGACATCAACTGGACCGTTACGGATGTTCTATTGAGCGGCTGTCTCGATAATGAGTCAATACCCCGTGTGTGGCTTTCTGGCGCGGCGGACATTGTCGTTTCCGCTTTGCCGCCGCTTCAATCTTCTCCGACGACACCACCTGTCGAATCCCCACCAACACCGCCTCACTCGGAGGAGGATTCGTCATGCCGCCATAACGCCCCCACGCCCGGAAAGCGTTCGCTGCGGTGGAAATTCTTGAAGTGGCACCCAGGCCGCGTGGAATCGAGTTGAAAAGCCTTGCAGCCTGCCTGCTCCCATCATATGCTCTGCTGACTTACCCATTAACTGTCTTACCATCGTCTACGTCATGGCAGGACATCTAATTGTAGCATCCTTTTCATGCTGTCACAACTCACACTGTCTTCTTCGCATACTCATTCTAGACGTTCTCGTTTCATACTTGTACTCCCTGACTCTTCTGCTATCACGACATGGTAAAGCTCTTGTCAACTTGTTCATCGGACTCTTCCATTCACACACAATTTTATGTTGTGTTGAAGAGCTGTAAGTTCACTCTACCAATTTGCGACGTACTCACGCACTACTAGATATCCTGTCGACAGTGTTATTGTTTCCCTGCCTTTCATATAATTTTACAATGGCCATTGTCATCGTCGATGCCTCATTGCGTACAAAGGTGAAAGATGACCGTACTGTGTCAGTAATTATGTGAGTGTACGTCATCGCCTTATCCTTTTTCAGGCTGGAGAACCGATAAAACACACCCGAGACCTTAGCGAGCCTCGGATCGTACGTACGTGGCGTTACGCCTTGCCTTCCGATACCAGTACAGTACCGGCGCGACACGCACGCTTGCCAGAGGGACAACGCAATTGCCCTGGCCTACGTATGGTAGACAAAGGGGCTCCGACTGAGAGTTGACAGAACAGGTGTGTTGTTAGGTTGTGTTGAAGGTTGCCTCGGTAGCCCAACCACAGGGCACTGAAACACTCAGCGTGGTGGCGCTGTAACCGGATGGACAGTCGGGAAGAGAAGGACAACGTGATAAGAAGCCAGGGCAAAGTGAGTCATATTTACCCACTCTGGACGAATGCCTGTGTCGGCACGAGTGAAAAAGGGACCGTGTGGGTTCTTCTGCTACCGCTGCCGCTTTGATCACTTTGCGTCATGATGGGGTGAAGGACAGATAATATCAAGGCTAGGAAAAAGCACCGGTCTTACAAGCCGACTTTTGCTGGGGATAAGGGTGGCAGTGCGCAGGTGAGGTTTTTTTTTTATGAAGCGAGACTCACGTACAATTGACCCTAGGACGTCGGGTGCTTCTCTCCGAGTTTGATGTGTGATTTAAAGCGGACAGACAGAGACAGGAAGCGAGCAAGCAGGTCGGGTAAAGCAAGACAGAAAGTAGTAGCAGAGCCAGGACGAGAACGAGAAAGCCAGTTGTTGTTTTTTCTGCAGCAACGTAAGAATGACCGTATGTGTACGATAGGACATTGATGGGAGCTACCGTGCAAACAAGGGAAGAGAACGCTTAGCAGAACTTTGCGCCTCAGCCGAGAATCGGACTGAAAGAAAAACATGATCCGGTCAGACCTGTCAGACCCAGCTCGGGGACAATAAACCGTCAAGGGTTTGATGGTTGGCATTTCCATGGACAATATCCATCTTTTCGCAATATATATATATATATTTTTTCGTGTTCGTTTAGTTTTTTTTTTGCCCCAAGGCCGATTTGCGGATGATCACGTGATGTCGTCTCAGGAGGTAGAGAGAGAAGTGGAAAATGCATAAGACATGACCGGACGTGCGGAAGGAAGCGCGTGGAATGACTGGACTGAAAACTGAAAGCGTGCCTATTCAATAGGCGGGATTTTCGAGAGTTCCGCAGGTGTCGGGTTCCAGAGGGGTGGGTAACTCTACGCGGAGCATGTCTGGAGCTGACATGGACCGAAAACGAAATGTATGGGTAGAACTGGCTGTGTGTGTGTGGGGTGGGACAGATTTGAGATTGAGATAACCGAAGGGGCGCGAAGTCAAAGGCGTGGCGCGGAGCATCAGGATCATAAATAAAAGTGTGAGCGAAAAAAAATAAATTATTGCGTGCGCGAGTTGGCGACCAATTTTTTGCGTTCGGACAATCACAGATAGATAAGGAGAAAAAAAACATTAGATTGTGAAATGAAACGCAAATTACTTTTGAGTAACCAGACCCCTGTTGCAACGTGGGTTCCAAGTCTGGAAAACGCAACAGCGTCTAGGTAGGCGTGCAGCAGTGATAGATAGAAGATGGGATGTGAGGATATCCGATCATCGCCTTGTGAGTTTATCAGAGGACAGCGAGGCTACAGCGAGGAAATGAATGTAAGTTAATAAACGGTCGTTGTGTCTGCAAAAGCCCAGCCGTGCGTGCCCCTCCTTGGGGTTTCGAAGCGCCAAGATCCGCCTAATTTCGGTGGCTTTAACGTTTTTTCGTTCAAAAAAGTTGGAATTTTAGGATAAGTGTTTGGATTGTAAAAGGGACCGCTTGATAGCATTGACCCCGCGATAGCGCGAAGGGGCGTAGAGAACGCAGTTGAAAAAAAAAAAAAAAGACAATTATCCCCATCCATCATCCCCCCCCGTGTGTTTGTGTGTGTGTTTCTGCTCCTCGGCACCCACGGGGCTATGCGGGCTACTGCTCTGCTCGAACCCAGCAGCCGCCCGATCCGGGGAAGCAAACAATAGACATCTCTTACAACCTATCGCCGGTAATTTCGATGTGATGAACCCTGTCGGTCGGCGGTGATGTATATTCTCCGCTGGTTGATGGTTTTATGAACGGTCGCGACGACGATGATGATTCTAGGCTTTACAGACGTCGTACTGTCTGTCTGGACTAGAGGCCGATGTCCAACTGTCCGAGAAGTGCGGTGTGTGGTGTGTGTGATTGTATCATATCATATCATATCATATCATGAGTCAAAAGAGGGGGGGGTTCATCTCACCCATCTCACCCCAGTCTAATTAGACCCCTTTTACCGCTTTACATCCACAAACGCTGTGCTTCTTCTCCACTCTCCTTGCATCGATACACTACGACTGGCCGCGGTCTTCTCATTCTTGAAATTCACAGTTCCACAAACCGACTCGTCCCATGTGGCAAAGCTATAAACGATTTTTTTTTTCTTTTTTTGGGTCCGCAGTTCACAATTTCCGGGCCGTGTGTAGTTCTCCACACAAGCTGTGCCCAACCCCAAAACCTTAGAAGGACAATGTGTCTAAACTCTGTATTTTCCTCTCTTTTTTTGTAAAAATATCATTCCACAAACTGCAAACTTGTGTTAGTTCTCGGAGGTGCCAATCGACCCCCCGGTGGAAATCGACCCCCCGGTGGAAATCGAACCCGAAAGTCGAACCCCTTTCCTTCCCCCTTTGCTCGGATTATTGCAACGTCAGCAACGTTTGCTCACCCATGATCGGCTCACCCGGAGGTTTCATCTCTCTATGTTTTTTCTTGAACAAATATGAGACACAATCGATCAAAAAAACCGTTCAGCGTGAACGCGAAACACGATCTTATAGTAGTAATTGAAAAAACTCGGACCAGTTGTCCGACTTGTGTGTTACAACACAAAAGTATCGCCGGTGGCCCGCGGTGGTGGTACGCTCACTACAGTAAGTAAGGGATTGGAATCCCGAATGTATTTCAAACGTTCTCCTCTCTCTTGACGTCCAAGACGTAAGCATGACCCGGCGCTATTCCACTTCGCAACAAAAGCTGTCACGAGGTTCCAGTTGGCTTATCTTTCCGAATCTCATGACCCCCAGCATGGTGCGGAGGCGGATAAGCTCGGTGTGCTGGCGCCAGTTCTCGTCTCGGCAAATACATACTAATTATGTCTCTCCACCCATTCACATTTACGAGTTCAAGTTCCTGTCTCGTGTTGTCGTTCAAGATTAAAACTCCCCGTCTACCCATTCGTCCGTTCTCTGAATCTTGGACGTTATCTCCCAATTCTAATACACTTTTCTGAACTGATTGCCGCCTGCCAATGTGAGCACGCCGTAGAGGAAGGCTCCACGACTGCTGACTTGCATCGTTCTCTCGTAACTGACTTAGATCTCCGCTCATGTAATAGGCACAGGGTTGCGGCGTGTCGTGTTCCAGCCAATACTTTACACCCCTTCGATATTTGCAACTTTTTAGTTACACCCATAACCCTGCATATCTAGCCGAGACTGAACGAGCCCCACCCATCACAGCCTCCAGCCCCCTGTTACCAATTTCTGCTCCCAAAAATATTTTGTTCCCCGGGGCTGTACTTGAGGAGCCGGATGAGCCGGCGGCCCAGGAAGCAGATCGAGGGTGCAACCTGGCAGCCTGCTCTGTGCACGGTCAATTCCGTATATCCACGCCTTCCACAAACTCAAGGCTGGCGCGCGACTCGGCGTGTTCCCCCTTGGTACTACCGGGACTGCCGACAAGAGCTAAAACGCTGATTATAGTAACGTTGTATTCTAAGAATACGAAAACTCCTGACCGGCATAGTCACCGGATTGTCTTGAGGGTTTTGCTTCGATTTTCATTAGCCACTTTTCAGTGAAGTTCCGCGCAAGGGCCGATGGGCCCCATGATCTCGACATGCCCTCGGGTAAAGCTCTGAGGCTGTTCGGAACGTTCTGGTTTCTTACTCCACTCGAATCTCGAACATGATCAGACCGTGCCGCGGTTTGGTTTTCCGCCTAAATGTGAATGAAGTGCCTTGCCGGCGGCTACAACCCCTGTTTTTTTTCGCTGTGCGATTGTGATAGAATCCGCGTGCGGAAGAACTACTATCAAATGCATGGGGGACCGGCAGGAGGACACAAGCGGACCGACAAAGAGGTGATTTGGGAGAAACGCATGCTTAAGTCGCAAGCGCGCCCCACCGATTTGGGTAGGAGCAGTCAGCGGCATTAGAGACATTGGTGTAAGGATCGAAAAGGTACCGGAGCTATTGAATCTAGGACCGTGCAAGGGTCGGGCGACATCGGTATCTCCTTGCGGGCCCAGAGCGCAGATATCAGGGGTGGAACACTTCGAAGGAGGAAAAAGGGGAACTGGATTGGATTTTGCCATTACGTTGTTTCGTAACATCCAACGCCTCGAGTCTCGTTCTTTCTCAAAAGCATTCCAAATTTACGATGGTTCAAAATGAGGTAAGGACCTGCAACACACACCAACCATACTGTAGTCGATTTTCCGGCACCGAATTCCAATCCTTTTGTGTGTCAGTTGGAGAAAAAGCCCCTCTCATTGGCATCGGAGTTTAGGACCAAAATCAAAACAAGCGGGTCCAGACTTACGCTCTTTGCT
>QLPA01001062.1:0-32799 GCA_003313945.1 Lactifluus pinguis
ATTGAGAGTGAAGCAGAGATACGAAAGGAGCTTACAACCCTGAGTCTATCATCTTGAGTAGCTTTTCAGTCATTCTCTCCTTGTATAAGGATTGCATTGTGTAGCCAAGTACTCTTTGTGATGTAGGGTGGGGATGATCTGTGATAGTGTGTTATGAAAATGGGTTTTTTTTTCTTACTTTCCGTGATATGAAGCATAGGCTGTGTGGTGGCGCTTCTTTAAATGAATCCGGAGGCCATTTCGGGACGTAGATTGGTCATATTCTTCCCTGCTTTCGAAGGACAAGATTGCCTCGCAGCACTTCCCTCGCGAACTCTTTTTCATATCCACACGAATCGCACCCCTCTCCAAGCGTGACTTCCTCGCAGATTTACCCGTAGAGCTCTCCCTGCACATTCTCAGCTTTGTCGACTACCCTCGAACACTAGTACATATCGCGTTCGTCTTTCTCAAGTGGCACACTCTCGTTCAGGGCGAGCAAAGCTCGGCGTGGACTCGTGAGAGCATGCCATTTCGACCCCGCCTTGCATGATTCGTACGAGCCGCATGCAGATGAGGACGATGCACTAGGCAAGACCCATCCCCATATCCCTCAAGTCCTCACGCTAATGCGCATCCCACGGTCACCGCCCTCTCCGGAGCAAGCTCAGAGCTCTCAGGCGCTCTTTAAGTATGCCTGGTCAACTTGTATGTTCTCTCTCACAGCGCGTCGGCTCATGCTGATCCTCCTCATGGCATTGGTCAATTGGAAGCGTGGTGGCCGGTGTCTTCGTGCACACCGCCTTCCCGTGCTTGACCCTGACGGCGGCGTGGTCACCTCCGTCGCTCTCGACGTTGATTGGCTCGTCGCGGAGCTTGCGAGCCACCGCATTTATGTTTTTTTCGGCCAACACTAGCTCACTCGTCCGTACTCTCGTCGGGCATGGGCTTGACGCTGGGCAGTTGACCCCATCTCTCCTGGTGGGGTGCTCGACCCTTCCCATCCTCAACCTTCATCAGCCAACAGAAGTGCAACAGCCATAGGCGTAACTAGCTTTCACGAGGTCGCGGACGGGCCCACACCACTAGTACAATACAACCGCGCTCCACCTGGCGCGCAAGTACTTGATACGCGGGGACTCGACCATCTCCTGCCTCCGTCCATGCGTGCCGCGCTGGCACTGGACGCACAGTATCCCCCAACTCTCCCTACCTACGCACCGTGGAATGCCCCCGGCCGGGTGGGGAGTGCACGCAGCGACGTGGCCGGCGCTACCCGTGGATGGGGCCAACCCGGCGCGCTGGTTGTCAGCGGCGGATGTGACAAAGACGTGCGCGTGTGGGACCTGCGAATAGGTTAGGTCTCTCTGCTGCTTCTTGTCGCAAGTCTTTCTGATCTGCGTGATGCGGCAAACGTGGATGATTGGACAGATTCACACTATACGTCCTTCGTGGACATATCTCGACCGTGCGTTGTCTCAACGTGTTGCACAGTCGACTAATTTCAGTAAGCGGCTTAGGCGATGGCACGCTGCGAGTGTGTGATGTACAACGTGGGTGAATGTTGCGCGTCCTCACCGGGCACGCGGGCAGTGTGCGCTCGCTTGATGTGTGTAAGAACCGAGTTGTTAGTGGGAGCTACGATTGCACTTGCCGAGTACGCCACCTATGTCTCTTTGTCTTTTTTTTCTGGCACTGATCGGTAAGTAGCTCTGGATGTGGATACAGGCCAATGCCTGCAAGTCTTCCGAGGACACTTCAACCAGATATATACCGTAGCGTTTGACGGAAAGATTGTAGCCTCCTGGTGGTCTAGACACCACCATGTGTGTGTGGGACGCCTATACCGGGTATGTTGGCAGAAGACATCCCTCTGAGCTGCGTCCCAGTCTGATGCCTACCTGACAGACACTGTACCGCGATGCTTCAGGGTCACACTGCATTGGTATGCTTGCCGCGCCTGTTCGATGTCGGCACAGCAAGTACGTCCGCGATATCACCGTGCCAAGCGAGGCCGTGTGGAAGGTCGTGTTTAGGCGCGAGGTGTGTGCGATTATGTGTCGCCGGGTCGGAAAGCCGACGGTCGAGATTTGGAGCTTTCGGCCCATGGAGGAGAACAGCGAACGCCTACGCAGGTGAGGTGACGCGGTGCGTATGCGCCCTCTGGAGGTAGGGCGTATGTGATCTGTATATTTTTATGGGCACTATCCACGCAATATATAGTACTGTAAAACTGGAAGTGATTATGAGAGGCCTCATGGAAGAACCATGGTAAGCCATAGGTAACTCGGATGAATTATCGGCGGTCTAGTAGGCGTCGGAGACGGTGAGGGTGAGGCAATTAAGTCAAGGGAAGTAAGGCGGTCGACGTAAGCAAAAAAAAAAAAGGAGCGCAATGCACCTGGCCACGCTCAGAGACGAGGCACCTCCCGAGCACTCCTGCCTCCCTCAGGCTTCGATGCCCTGCTGCGCGAGCGCTTCTTTCAGTAATGCATTGACTCTGCGCTCCCTTTCGAGCTCGGAAAAGTAAGGAACCTCCATCTCCCAGCCAATAGGTGAAAAAGATGGGGTCACAGCTCCTCAGCCCTTCACATTCTGACAAAATTGGTTTCCTCTTTCTGCTGTCCTCTTTCTGCAGTGCCATGTTAGACACATGTTGTGTTATCCCCCCCCTTGAAGCAAGGTTAGAGCCAACATTGTTGGCACTTCTAGTTGTACAGTTACCCGACACCGAGATAAGCACAAACAATGTGACATCATCCCCAACCACTTACCTCCTTGGGGCCCCTCTTTGGCTCTTCCACTATGGATGAAACTACTATTGCCCTTTTCACCAAGATCATTTCCTGGTACTCACTAGCATTTCTATTGATCTGCTTCATGCAATCTACCCAAAAGGTTAGTATATTTGTCATCCTGTCACAAGCTTACACAAGAAGCAACCACATTGGTTGTGCTTTATAGGGATTCTATCAAACTATACCTCTTCCTGGGTCTACAATGCTGTGTTTGACGAGAAAGGCCTGAGAATTAAGGGGTGTTCTTCCAATTCTTAGGCCTTTCTCATCAAATACAGCATTGTAGACCCAGGAAGAGATATAGTTTGATAGGACCTGAGTAGGTCTAGGATACAACAGCATCAGCAAAAGTCAAGTTTATTTAATTTTTTTTTAATGTTACTTAAATTGACACTAAGGAAAATTAAGGAGATTTCCTTATTAAGTAGATCTGTTTAAAAAAGATGATTCCTTGCCTTTTTCACTTTATGGCTCATTTTTTTTTTTAAATCTGTTTTCCTATTGCATAGATGGATTTCAGTACACGTTACTACTGTACTACCGTGTCATAGTCCTATCAGAACCACTACATAAGACTAATCGCGTAAGGTGTCCAGCAACCCTCTGCAGGTTTTGTGCTTTGGCTCGATGTTGAGGTGAGTTGAGCGGCGGTCCACAGTCTTCTTGTAAGGCTGATTGGAGGTGAGTTCTCCATCCATCGTGTGGCAGGGAATGCAGTTTATGGCCACTTCCCTAGTGCTGGAGGGAGCGGGTGTCGGCTTTGGCGGGGTTGGGCTTGCTGCTGTCGGGGTTGCTTCTTCTTGCTTTTCAATTTCTTCTGGGCTTGCTTCTTCTTAGTTTGAGGGGGTTGAGCGGTGGCTGCCGGAGCGATTGAGGTGGAGGCAGTGGCAGGGGTCTTGGGGGGGGCTTGTTCCCCTTCATCTTATTGATCCTACTCCCGTCGCTTGTGTCCTTGGCAAAAGGGCATTGGTGTTGCTTCTGGTTCCTGCGTGACGCAAACTCTTGCTTGCAGTGCTCGCATGACCGTTGTGGGCCCGTGGTGTTAAGGTTCCAAGTGGGACCTTTGTATGAAGTGTATGTTGGGATTCGGGAGTCTGACTTGTAAACGAACAAGTCGTAGTTCGGTTCAAGAGTGAGACTTGTGTAGTTGACAAGTCAAGTTCAAGATCAAAGGTTCAAGGTCAAGGATGAGACTTAGTAAACGACTAAGTCAAGATCATGTCAGAGGTCGAGGACTTAGTCTTATCGCAGATAAGACTAAGGTTCAAGAGTTCAGGATTGTTGTCAAGGATTATGTCGAAGGAAGGTTTCTCTCAATAGGGTTTGAGGCAAGACAAGGTTCTAATAGATAGAAGACTTGGATTGCGAAACAAAACTGAGACTTAAGGTCCCAGTGTCAAAGTACAGGGTTTATATACTAGAAGGGGCACACATCAGGAAAACCCTACATGGTTAATTTTACCAAATAGTACTAAATTTTACGATTTATGGTTCAAATAGCTTCAAATAGCATAAATTAACCTATGAACCAGATGGTCCAGATGAACAGAAATATCCATAACTGAATGAGCAATGCCCAAGCCAATGTTTAATTTTGTATTATTCACTAAATAGTGTAAATGGACCACAATTTTCATCAAAATAACAATAGGTTTCAGCTATATATTCACATTATTTTCATTCAATCCATTGTAGTCACTCATAATTAGGATGTTGAAAAGTATATATTGCAAGCACAACAACATCAGATAAATTACAAAGAGCTATCTAATATGCCAACATGCATCCTTGCCCACACCCACAATCTGTTACGGAATCAGGACACGTTATGGACCACATGATTCCTTACTCCTTTACGATGACTCATGATCTTCTTGCTGACTGATGTACCGCTATTGTTCTCCCAAAACCGTCCAGTGTTATTGTTCTCTTTCTCTATTGTCTTCCCGTTTCGGCCGCGTTCTATTGTTCTTGACTCGTGCTTATTGTTCGTCCTTTTTAGTACAACAATTAGCGTACATTGTATAAATAGGCCTCAGCTGGTAGCTCGTACCCCAGCTTCGGCTTTAACCTGAATCAACTGTCTAACCTCTCCTAGTCATTGCCAATCTCCTCATCCGTACTTTCTTCTCTGCTCTTATCCTCTTATATGCCCTAGTAAGGCTGCGTCGAAGCTTGCTGGTTGTGCTACAACACCAGGAGACTCTGCGTGTCGTCACTTGGAGTGACCCAGAGTCTAGACCTTGGGAGAGGTCAGAAACGAACAGAACCCTTGTTGGGACCCGGCCCTAGTTGAGCCGTAACAGTGGACGTCATACCCCCATTCTGTGGCTGAGAGCATGTGGGAATAGTAACTGATTGGCCTGGGGAGGCTGTCCAGGGTTCGTTGAAAGAGGATTGCGCTTAGCACAAACTGGGAGGCATCTACTTCTAGCTCGAATGGTCTGTCGTAGTCAGGTCTATAGAGGGCCATGTCCCGCTCCACAAGAGAGATGAGGCATCGCACTGCGCTACGCTGTGGTTCTCCCCAGATGAAGGGGCGGTCCTTCTTTAGGAGGTCAGTGAGTGGCCGCGCAACCTCCGCAAAGCCCGGAATGAAGGGTTGGTGATAGCCAAAGACGCCAAGGGTGCTTTGTACTCCTGACACTGTGCTCTGCTCAGTAGGCCAGTCCAAGAGGCCCCATTGCTTGACTGGATCTAGGCGGATCGTGCTGTCTTCCACTACAATGCCAAGGTAGTTCACCCTTGTTTGTTCAAAATGGCATTTGGTGGCTTTGAGGAAGAAGGATTCATCTTCGAAGCGTTGGAGGACTTTATGGACTATTTCCCTATGGAGGGCTAGGTCCTCGGGCGTTTTATGTGGGGTGGCGATGAGGAAATCATCTATGTAGATGTGTACAAATTCTGGGTACTCGTTTAGAATATCTCGGAATGTGGTGTGCATGCAACGTTGGAAGGTAGCTGAGGCATTTCAGAGGCCAAAAGGCATCACGTTTGGGAGGTAAAGGCCATAGGGGGTGATGAACGCTGCCTTCCACCTATCTTCGTATTTAATGCGGATGTTATGGTACACCCAGCGTATGTCCAGCGTGGTGAACAACTGCTTGCCCTCCAGTTGTTCCAAAATGGTTTCGATGCACGGGAGGGGGTAGACGTCTGGGATGGTGTGCTCGTTTACTTTTGTATAGTCCTGGACCGGTCGCAACTTTCCATCTTGTTTCTTGACAAAAAAGAAAGGGGTTGCCCATGGGGAGTCTCCTTTCTCAATGTACCCTAGTTGTTCGTTTTCCTGGATTCACTCCCAGGTGGCCTCCATTTCGCCTGGTGTGAGGGGGTAGACCTTGCTTTTAATTTGTTTCGACATGTTGGGTGCTAGTTTAATCGCGTGATCATCGGTCCTTGAAGGGGGAAAATGGCGCGATAAGCCTTCTGAAAACACCCTCTAGTGTTGCTGGTATTCTTCTGGAAGGCCTTCTTTGCATGTTTCTCTCAGGGCATTGATAGCCCATTGAGTGGCAAAAGTAGTTTTGTTGATTTCAGGGGTGCATTCGTTTTGTGGGGGCTCCTGGGGTCTGGAGATCGCAGTGATCCCAGTTGGATATTCAGGGAAGTATTCGTGGAAGGCGGTCAATTCTGGGTGTTCCTTATGCTGGCATCTTTCTTGTAGTCCCGCCTGGAGATGTGCGATCATTGCCTTGGCATTTTCGCGTAGCCTGTCCGCTTTTGCGCATCGCAGCCTGGCATAGCTTTCTACTCCCAAAAGTCGTGCCCTCCACGCTCCAGTAGTTTCTATTTGGGTAGGCAGTTTGTCCATTTCCAGGGTATCCCAGTCAATAGGTGGGTTAAAGGTCCGCAGTCAGGGGAAGCCGAAGATGATCCGGTCCCTCCCCAGATTTGAGATGTAGAATACTTGATCTTCTTCGAAATTTCTGCGCTTAACTCGTAGGAGCATGTAGTTAGTGACTGCTCCGCTTTTGTTTTCTGTCCCGTCTATGTTTCGTACCCGAATAGGTACTGCTAGCTTCTTTGTTCCTATCCCCCATCTACGGATTGTTCGTTTGTCGATAAAGTTTTCTTGTGCCCCGCTGTCAAGTAGGGCTTCTTCACCAGCCTCTCCTTGTATCGATTTGAACTGAAAAGGGATGTCCATTGACCGGCATCCTTTCTGACTAATAAACATAATACGTGGGCTCTCAGCCCTCACTCTGACTGGCATAGAGTGAGAGCTTAGGCAAAATCCTCCCCTTCCTTCTGAAGTTCCTCCCACACCGCTTCCCTCTGGCCCAGTGTCATGCCCCGCAGGTGCCTAGCCACTGCTTGTGGGCCATTGGGGTCTTCGAGTGGTGCAGGGGCTTCCGAAGTCTGGGAGCGATCATCCACGATCTGTGCGGCTTCTGGGTCATTGGTTTCTTGGTTGAATGCTCGGGAGGCACTCCTTTGTTGCTGGGGCTGGTAAGGTGGTGGAGAAGTACGGTAGCAGGGGTTTCGGGCTGAGGTCGCCTGGTTGGTGGGACACCTTGGGTAGGCGGTCCCTCCTTGTGGTATAGGGGGAAGAGGGGTTCTCCTAGAAGGCTGTCCCTTCGGGCAGTTCCTTGCAAAGTGTTCAAATTGACTGCATTGCATGCAACGCCCTTCTCTCCGGTACTTGTCCTGGAGCTGTTGCCTAGTGTTTGTCGGGTTTCTGCTACTTTGACTTCCATCAACGTCCATAGCATCCTCAGGCGGAAATCATGGCCTTTGGGGTTTAGGAGGTAATCCCAGGTTTCAGCGCAATACGTCTGCCCTCTGGCCACTTGTCGATCCCTCATTGAGGAGGGCTTGCCGCGCTTTATGGCGGTTTGATTGTTTCTTTGCGTCCGTTTGCCAGTTGTCCAGCGTGGTGGGCCAGGTTTCTTGCATTAGGATCACTTTCTTTAGTGGCGGCTCTAATCCCTTTTGGAATAGGTCGATTGTTCCCTGGTCTGTTCTGGCCCATCCCACCTTACTGATGAGGTTTTCGAATTTGGAGATGTAACTGTCGACATCCCCTCCTGTCATTCGAAGCCTTTTTAGTTGTTCGTAGGCTACTTCTTTCTTGTTAGAGTAGGTGAACGTGTTCTTGAAGGCAGTTTCAAAGTTTGTCCATAGGGCCTCGTCAGTTTTGGCCAAGGAGCTGTTATCGAGCTCATTTAGTTGGCCTTCTTGCCAGTCATCCACCCGTTCTCCCTTGATGTAGCTGAGGGCCATGAGCACCCATTTGAAGGGGATGCTCATCTTGTCTGAGTCTATGTTTATCATCTTCCATTGTTTGAATTCTTTAAGGAACGTGTCGCTCTGGTTTCTATCTCCTGAGAAGATAGTCGGGGGTAGGCCCTTCAGTCCTCCATTTGAGTGTGGCTGGGTGGTGGCGGTTTGTTGGGTTCCTCCTCCTCCTCCTCCTCGCGTTCCCGAAGATGAGGATGCTCCTAGCGAAAAGGCTAGCCAGGCTGCCGTGGAGAAAGATGAGGGGTCGGGGGTGGCTTGTGCTGAGACTTGTCCTGCTGGGAGGCATCCTCCCTGGCTATGCAGGTTATAGACTTGTCCCACAATTTGAGAGGTCATGGTGGGAGGTGTCTCTGGGGTGAGAGGATGGGTTCCTTGTAAGTTTATGATGGTGTCTGTGACTGCGGCAAGGGTGTCTTCTACGAGAGGGTTGGTGCATGTTGGTTCTTGTTCTGGTGTGGGGGGTCTTTCCTCTTCACTCTCTTCTGGAGATTCAAGCGGGGGTCTAAAGGCTCCTGGTAGTGACAGAGGTTTATAGTCTGGATGCTGGACGTCGGTGATTTGCCAGTATCCCACTCCTATGGTGTCAAGTTGGTGTTGTGTTAGCTTGTTCTTTGTGGATGTTTTGAAGGTCCTTGTGTCAGGGTTTGGCGCGATAGTATACCAGCTGTCGTTAATGAGTTCGATATAATCGGTTAACTCCTTTCCTTCATCATCTCTTGCTGTTACTTGGTAAACTCCTTGGGTTTTATTTGGTCCCATGGATATCCAGGTGGCTACTCCTTTTACATGGCTTGGTAGTTCATCCCTTGGGCGGAAGGCGATATAGACCTCTGAGTCGTCGTCTGGGATTGTCTTGTAGAAGGACATGTTGACACTACGGCGGTCTCCTCTGGTACTCCTAGTAGCACCAGTAAGGAGATCCGATAATATTGGTAGGCGTTAAGCTTGACTTGGTGGCGCGGATGAAAGCGTGGGAAGTCACGGGTGTGCGTTTCAAGGATCTCAATTTCTTCTTTGATGTCGTGGAGTTCCACTCGAGTGGCTTATAGGAAGCGAAGGTTGTCTAGTTCTCAGATAAGTTCTTGTATGTGTTGTTGAGGGTCAACTGGGTCGACTAGGGTCTCTACTTCTTCTCTAAGCGTCGAGGGGTCTACTCTCTCGTAGGGGTCGTCTGCTGGGTTAGATGTGTTGTTAATTGGTGGATTTGTTGCAGCAGCAACTGCTGCTGGTTGAGTTTAAGTTGGAGGGCGAGACTGACGATGCCCGATGGGTTTTCTGGGTTTGTAGATAGGTGGATCTGGAAGTAGTCAATGCTTTCGTCTACTTCGTAGAGTTCATAGATGGCAGAATGAAGGAGCTCAATGAGCTGCTCGTCTGCTGGTTGTCGGGAAATCGTTTAGATCGATCTTGTTTTCTTCGATGACCATCTGAATGTAGTAGCAGTATTCTTCCAGTAGGTTGATAGTGCTTTCAAAACACTCAACCAGTTCAGGGTCTTTGGTACATAGTTCTTTGAAGAGCAGTAGCTCGGTGTGGACCCAGTCTAATTCTTGCTCGAGTTGGAAGTGGGTTCATCAGCCTTTATTACAGAGGCGATGTTTGAAGAGGACTGGTTTGATTTGTGTTGGGGTGGCTAGGGGTGGTGCTTCGTGACAGATGGGCCTCTCTTGACAATCAATCTTGGTTATGGTATCGGCAATGATGTCCGTATAGGTGTTCTTTACAAAAGTAAGAGTGTTCAAGTGTGTGGGTGTGTGTGGGGTGGGTCCTTCTCCCAGAAACGAATTCGTGAAACGCGTGTGTGGTATAGGGATATCCTCGCAACAGTGTGCGTAGGTCAAGGGTAGTTGTTGGTACTGGGATGATGGGTTCCTGGGGGATGTGTAGGGCTTTCCTTATTCTTGGTATGATTACTCGAAGTTGGGGTCTTTGCAGTGCACGGGGTACTTCCTCTGTGTGCGCAGTTCTACTGGGTGCTTCCTCTTCTCGCATGTCAACTGGGGTGGTGTCCCTCCCTGGTGATGTCGAGTGTAGACTGGTGATGATGACAGTGAAGGCTAACTGAAGCCTTTGATATGTGGTAGGGTTGTTAGGAGACTTCGCTTTTGTCAAGGCTCAGAGGGGCCTTGGCGCACGACGTGTGCTTTAATGAGTAGGCAAGGAGAGCTGAGCATGTCACATGGGCTCAGGTCGATGAGGGCTACTCAAGTTCTTCCCTTGGCTTCATTCATAGAGGAGAGCGTCGCGCTGACAGATGCACTCTACAACATTGTCAAAGAAGAGGTCTTAGGTATCCACAAGACGAGACTAAGTCTTGGTATGTCTGCGGTCAGGAGGTCTGACTGGAGGGGAAGGGAAGAGGGGACAACAAGTCTGATTGGGGACAAAGCGAAGTCTGGGGAGACTCGCTTTGCAGCTAGGGTTTATATACTACAGGGCTGTGATGCTTAGTCACAGAATCTCAGGGCTTGTCACTCTGTGACAAGTCCTGAGGTAATATATCTAAGATTGGTCTGGGTACTTCCGTCGGCAAACTCTGACAGCAAATGCCGAAAGTATTGTAATCAGTCAGCAGAAAGTGTCTCGTGATATCATATGAGAAACGAAAAGATATACCCAGGGTCACGTGCACCTGGGTCTCAGTCAAAAAGCCCAAGAAACCGTAACATCGTGGCACATGTGCAGACTTTGATTGCTAGCGACGCTGAGTGGGTGGGTTCAATAATCAGTCTCACACAAAGAATACGAAGTCGTTGGCTGATATATTGAAAGTACGAGACTACTATTCTATGTAGTCCACATCCATGTCCATGTCATGTTCATCAAAGGTGAAATCCCCCAAATACTTCTTCACAATACTGTCCTCTGTCCTGAGTCGTCCATCGATGTATCCAGCGTGGAGCTTCTGAATACTAGCAAACCGGAACTTCATCATTTGCCGGCGTCGAGGGTCATCGGTATGAGCGGAAAGTGAGAAAGAACACTCGGCGATACAGGTGGTTGCAGGAATCGCCAGGTAATCGCACGCCATCAATTAAAGAACCGGATATTCGGTCTGATGCTGAGAAAGTATATATTAGTTGTATATTTGATGCAGGATATTAAACAAACTTACTCCCCACCAAGGGATCGGGTTGGGACAGTCCTCACGCTTCAAACATGGCTGGCTAAGATAACGATCAATCTCAACAAATGGATTGTCAGTCATTGGTGCCAAGTCTGAATCAATCTCCAGGCCCTTCTTCCTCTGCTTCTTCTTGATCAATGTCTCCATCCACAAATCAGTAGATGAAAGCGCTAGAAAGTGATCAGAATTCAAACTGGCCTCAATGAGTAGATCTACATTACCAGATCGTGATGGCAACTGCTGGTCAGATACCAAGGGAACTTGTGCAGACTTCAACTGAGCCTCGTCGTATATTTGTTTATACTTTTGAAACTAAGTAAGGGGTTGATTTAATACAACACGGTTGCACAAGATTGATCAGCCTACCTGAGATCGAAAATGCTCCATTCCCTCATCGATATACTTGTCATCCCACACAGCACAAAGATACTCCTGCTTGAGGACGGGATCTAGAACTAATGATCGTGTACCATTAGAAGCATTAATGAAACCACCATGTGATAATGAAACTTACCATGGGCAATAAAGTAGACATCTGTGTCATCCAAGTGGCGATAATACTTCTCTAGCAGTTTGACACTGGCTCGAAGGGCTTTGTGGACAGGCTCATATTTGTCGTCCTCAAGGAGGTCCTCCCATTTCAACATGAGATATTCTAGTGTGGGCAGCACTCTGGTGCACGTGGCCAGGCTCTCGTTTGAGAGTTCGTTATGTTGAGCGGCAACAACCTACAGAATAATCAATATTACTGTGAGAATACCAGGCACAAAAACAAACCTTGAGGCATCTGTGTGTGAGTTGTATTAGCCTCCATTCTGGAGGTGTAAGGCAATAGTCCTGCCAGGTCTTGTTTTTGAGACGCGGAAGATCCTCATTGGCGTCTGTAGTATGGCAGAAGTAGTCGATTGCCTTTTACACAGCGTGAGTGACATAAGATGTATGATCAATCATGAAGTTACCTTTTGCACCACGAGTATGGACTCTAAGCAGTTGGAGAGGCTGCCCCACCGCGTGCGGACCCAGAGCCGGAGCTCGATTGGCTTTACGCCACAAACATTGCAGGCATGGTGGAGATACTCACGAACACCTTCGCTGGACATTTGCACTTGATTGACAAATGCCATAACTTTCCCAAGCGTGTCACCAGGATCGTAATCGACCATGGTGGTGGTCAGCATGGCCTCCGCATTATTGGAGGAAGCATCAATGTCCATCGAAGTGTCAATATCTTCATCATTGTCCTCAACGTCTTCTCTGTCACTCCAGCGGCTCCACCCATCATTGTCTCCATCATCAATATCCTTACGAGTGGTGGTCTGATGCTTTCGTTTAGTTGTCCTAACAGATGGAGCTCCCAGGGCCTTGATGAAGTGGTACACAGCATGGTGCATGGAATGGTCGATGCACAAGACCCAGACTTGCTTCAGGTCCAGGCGCTTCCATTGCAGGTCGAGAATCTTGCATACAGTATGCACAGCGATGTCATTCGCGCTGACCCCATCGCCGACCATCCAAGCAAGCTAAAGACACGATTTAAATGCTGTCATATAGTGAGCAGTAGGTGAACAGTGCATACCTTCATGTCCAGGCCAAATTTACAAATTGTGGTAACCAAATCTTCACCAATTAATTGCCCCGTGTGCCACCCCAATGGTGAGTTGAACTTGATCAAGTGGTTCTTGAGTTCCCAGAGGGAATTGTCGCCAGGGGGGGAATCAATGAACGAAATACTGAATGAGGTGAACGGTTGACACTTCCCACTGGACCAACCATCCCACACCACGGACACCTTCGATTGGATGTGCTGTCACGGTTCACAAGGACCGTGGCTCGAAGTGAGCTTCGTGTATTGGCGAGGGAGAAGCACTAGTCGAGACTCGACTTGTGCCACCACCTAGTCAAGACGTGCGGCACGAGTTCCTGTGAGGGATAGACAAGTGACGGACGTCCAAGGATTCGTATCGCGTGAGCGGAACGGTTTGGGCCGGCGCACACGATGAGCGGAGTTCACAGTTCCCAAACCGGGTAGACTGTGGCAGATGACGATGAAGGACTTGTAAGTGGAACGGATGTGGATATTAGGATTCTAGGGTTTTGAACGGCAAAGTCAAAACTATAGAATACTAATAGGAACTTTCGCTAAGCTTGTGCGACGTGTTGAGCGGTTTAGGAAGCACCTAACCCCTCAATTCATTGTACAAGGTTCAGGCGAAGCGTGTGCAAGTTTGCTTGGAGGATTACGCCCTTCTGAGCTGTGGCATGATGGTACCTGGTTTAGAGGTACGAATAGATGATGAACAAGAAGAGGGGAATCCCTTGCATGCAGGAATAGACACAAGGAGAAGGAACAACTGTTGTGATTTTGGACGAAGCTGAAGCTGGGGCTTTAGCTTCGACTACAGGGCCCTATTTATGCGTTCAGAGGGCCCCCCAACTATCCTACAATGTACAGTTTGTGAGTAAGCAATCAGTAGTCAAGACCACTACAGTACTGGAGTCAGCGATCATTAGTCAAGACCGCTACAGTACTGGAGTCAGTGATCATTAGTCAAGACCACTACAGTAAGTCCGAGATCAATCAAGCCACAATCAAGCATAGCCTCAGACCAAGTAAGTAATCCCCCAAGAGGGGATGCGAGATGAAAAAGAAAAGCATAGACGCTGAAACCGTAACAGTACCCTCTCTCTTAGGCAGGTGTACCACCACACGCCTTCAGTCCCCTCTGTCCTCTGCCTCCCAGTTCACATCGTCAAAGAGAGACTCACCCGTGTCCATCGCCTCTGCCCTGTCATACGACCAGTCGATCTGGTCAGGGTGACTCCAGAAGGAGATGGGGCAATGCGTCCCATAGTGACGGTGGTTAGTGTTCACCCTACACCTTGACTCGGTGCAGCGCAAGTGTGGCTCTCTGCACTCATGGACCCAGTGCCCTACCTTCCTGCAGCAAGCGCAACTCTTCCAGGTGGGACAGTTGTGATACTTGTGATCGACATCTTCTTGGTTGCACTTACCGCAAAAGAAGGTCGGGCCGGCTGACCTCTTGCGTTTCTTCTTCCCTCCCTTTACTGGAATGGGTTCGCCTCCCGTACTACAGGTCGAGAGATATCGTTTGGAAGGGGATCGCCTTGGGTTGCACAGTTATTGGCATTAGCGGCGGCTTGGGTCTTACTGTGTTGGGTTTCGTCATCTGGCAAGTCGCGCATCCCCTCACATAATTTTGTACAAATTGTCGCATTGTTGGCCACCAGTAGTCCGTGGCCACCTTTCGAAGTGTAGTGGCAATACCAGGGTGTCCTGCCAAAGCATGGTCATGATATTCTGCCAGGATCTGTCGCTTCAGATCCTCTTGATCAGCCACCACAGGTCTCCCTTGGTACAACCAGTGATGGTTCTCAGAGTCGAGTGAATGGGATTGATTTAAGGTGACGAAATATTCCGGGGTGCGTGCTTGCCAGTCCCAAACTTGTTGTTCGAGCCCTGTCATTGTTGCTGCTCGCACAAACAACTTGTCTGGGAGGACAAGGGTATTTTCATTATCATGTTTCCCTTCATCCACCCCAGGTGGTCTAGACAGGGCATCGGCACGATTCAGTTTGCCTGGGCGGTGCACTAGTTTGTAATTGTATTCGGCGAGGTCGCTGAGGTACCTGGCTACTTGTCGGTTGATTCTTTGGGGTTGCCTGTAATACCGTAGATTGTTATGATCGGTGTGGACAATGGCCGTGAAGGGGGAGGAGAGGAACAAGTGTCTCCATCGTCGCAAGCCTCGTATCACAGCCAGGAGTTCCCTATCATGGACGTCATACCCCCTCTCTGCTTCGTTTAGCGTCTGAGAGTGGTACCCCACAGGGCAAAGCCTCTGTTTGTCGTCTTGCTGATAGAGAATTGCCCCCGTGGCATACTGAGACGCGTCCACTTCCATTTCAAAGGGGCGGTTGTAATCGGGTCTCTGGAGGATGGGGTCTTCCTCCACAGCCTTGAGAAGTGTGTCTAGAGCCTGAGTACATTCTTTCGTCCATTCGAATGGTCGCCCCTTCTTTGTTAAAGCCGTCAAGGGTGCTGCGATGTGTGCGTAGTGGGGTATGAATGGCCTTTGGTACCCCAATACTCCTAGGGTGCTTCGAACCTCCTTCACCAATGACAGAGTTCGAGGCCACTGTTGCAATCCCTTTCTCTTTGTGGGATCAATGCGGATCGTGCCCCGTTCTACACGTATGCCCAAGTAATCAATGCTGGTTTGTTCAAACTTGCATTTGGACAATTTGAGGAAGAAGGACTCTTGGTGGAACATCTCAAGGATTTCTCAAACTATCCCTCGATGTTCCTCCACATCGTCACCTGTGGCCACCAAGACATCATCCATGTACACAAAGACCTTCCCTGGGTAGCGGTTCATGATCTTGGCAAAGACTTGATCCATACATCGTTGGAAGGTGGCTGGGGAATTCTGAAGGCCGAAGAGCATTACCTTTGGCTGATACAAGCCGAACGGCATCTTAAACGCAGCTTTCCAGCGGTCTTCTGGTCGAATTTGAATGTTATGATAGCCCCAACGAATGTCCAGTGCCGTGAAGAGGGTGCGTCCGTGAAGTGATTCCAGGATTCGTTCAATGCGAGGGATGGGGTACACATCCCGCACAGTGTGACTGTTCACTTCCCTGTAATCCTGGATGGGCTGCAGGCTTCCATCCTTTTTCTTTATGAAGAACCAGGGCGTCGACCATGGGGAGTTGGACTTCTCAATGAAGCCCCACCGCTCATTTTCCTCAATAAACTTCCGGGTTGCCTCTTCTTCTTCAAGAGAGAGCGCATAGACTTTGCAATTGATGGTGGCTGGAGCTCCTTCCTTTAGCACAATCGCATGGTCTTCTGGTCGTGGCGGTGGGAATCAGTGGGACTTTTCTTCGTCAAAGACACCCGCATACTCCCGATACTGGGGTGGCAACTCCTCTTGCTCTGCCCCACTGGCTAGTTGTTCTTGACGTGCCTTTATGGCCCATTTCTGAGCCACGTTGGTGCGATCGATGTGTGCTGTCTTTTCTTCCCTGTCCACATGCTGCTGTCGGATTTTGAGGTGTTTTCTCCACATTGTCTCGATGCAGATCTCCCCTTCTTGTACCTCCCCTTTTGCCCAGTCGATTCGTGGGTTGAACTCTGCGAGCCATGGGTATCCTAGCAAGACCTGGTCTCGTCCAAGGTTCGTGACATAAAACCTTTGGAGAGCATCTTTCTCGCCTACTATGCACCGAAGGGTGCAGTACTCGGTGAGGGTTCCTTCCTTGTTTTCCGTCCCATCGACATTGAACACTTGTTGAGGTCGATCAAGTCGTTTAGTTCCTATCTTCCATCGGCAAATAGTTCACCGATCCACAAAGTTTTCCATTGCTCCACTGTCGACCAGGACTTTGTCTGCGATCGTTTTCGTGACTGAGGCGAATGAAATTGGTAAATTCAGGGCATTGGCATAGCTAATGTACATTCGTTTCAGTCCTAAGGCTTGTAACCAGATCGCGCGGCACGAGCTCTTCAAAAATCTGGATTCGCAGGAGATTGGGTCGATTCATCAATCATTTTGTCGATTATCTTGTCCTTGTCCTCATCTGACAGGGCGCGGAGTCCTTTCTTCAGAGCATCCCGACTCATGGGGGTGTCCTTCTCTTCTTCAATCACTCACGTGACGGCGTGCTGAGGCGGGCCAGTGCCTCCAGAACTTTTCTTCCTCTTTTCTGGGCACTGCCGACTCATGTGTCCTGTTCGTCGGCAGTAGAAGCAACGCCCTTCTTCCATGAACTTCTTCTTTTCTTTGGGAGAGAGGGGAGTAGTGCGAATGGCATCTACGTCCATGGGTTCCGGGGGGCGTTGTCTCTGCTGCTGTGGCCTCTGTTGGTTTCTTCCAAAGGCCATGGCGAGTCGACTTCGCTGTTGTGCAGGGGAGCGCAGCTGACGGGTCACCTGTTGCGCCACCTTGGCCTCCATCCAGCGTCCATGGTAGTTGAGGGCTGTTTCTTGCCAGTCCTGCAATGTTCGTGGCAGGACTGCTTCTCACTCGATGATGTTGTTATGGAGGATGCCATTCAACCCAGTGCGAAACTGCCATATAGTGCCCGGGTCATCAGCTGGCCACTGTGACAGCTTCCGCAGGTTGTTGAATCTGGCAATATAGGCGTCAAGGCTGTCTCCCTCCATCCTCAGGCGAAGCATTTCTCCCAGGGATTTCTCCCTTTCTGTCGCGTTTTTGTACTGATGCGTGAAGGCATGGTTGAAATTGGTCCAGACCCTCTCCTGGCTGGGATCAATCCCATCAGGATCTGTAGGATCCACGCGGAACCTCCTGACTCCATTTTGCAAGTCGTCAAAGTATGCGTCCACCCATTGATCAATGTTTGGGCCTCTCATCAGACCCATGGCTGTGAAGACACGATAATAGGGAACTCGCATTATCTCGTTGGAGGCATTGAGTTCCCAATAGATGTTGAAGGCTTTGAGGAAGCGTTGGAGGTCCCCCCTACTTCCATCAAAGTACTCAGGCGGGTGGCTTCGCAGGCCTGGTGGAGGAGGAAGTGGAGCGGCTGGTTGAGCGGCCACTTGTGCTGCAGCTGGCCCTCCTCCTCCGCCACCTCTGCCTCCGCCACCTCCACCTCTGCCTCCGCCACCTCCACCTCTGCCTCCGCCACCTCCACCTCCGCCTCCTCTGCCTCTGCCTCTGCCTCCTCCCGAGTGTGCCCCACTCGGAGGTCCCCCTCCAGAAGATCCAGAGGGGCCGGCACTTGGTGCAGTGGATAGAGCAGTTCAGGCAGTAGTGGCCCGAATGTATGACGCTCTGTCCACTGGCCCAATGTGTGAGGGGTGAGGGGGTCTGTACAGAATGGGAATGTCCATGGGTGCTGGGACATCCACCAACATTCCGCTGTCAGGGTCGCTGATGAGGGAGGTGCTTAGTTCTGATATCGGGGTTTCCATTGGCAATTGGATGGTAGGTATCTGTAGCGGTGGTGATTGTACTTGAGTAGGTGGCACAACAAGTTGTTGAAGACTTGGCGTTGCTTGTAAGGGAGGTTGTACTGGTTGGATGGCTGGTTCGAATATCTGTTCTGGTTGGTGTAGAAACACTGGGCTCTGGCTTGGTCCACTGGCCCTGCTATGTTCGGATCCCACTGGCGACGGCACTGGGGAGGGCACAAATGTCAAAGTGTGCGTTGAAAAGTCTGGGTGTTCTGGGTCGCTGGATCGATACCAGCCTAGACCTAACTGTTCTCGTTCCTCCGCTGCTATGAGGAACTGTCTCTTTGCGACGTATAACAACTGGTCGCGTGCCCACGCAATAGTATGCCACTGGTTATTGAAAAATTCAAGGGGTTGTCGTCCTCCTTCGCTATTCACGAAGTAATAGGAACTCTTCTTTGGGTTCTCTGAGTCACTGTGCCAAAGGGCGCTTACGACTATATGCTGGGGCAGATCAGGGACTGCGCGAGTAGGGATAATGGTCCAGTGACCAGGTCTTTGATCCCAACCAACGTTGATTTTGGTGTAATACTCCGTTTTGTCCACGTGTGGCTCACTCTCGGGAGGAGCCTAACTTCAATGTGTTTGGTTCTAGTTGATAAGTTTAGTGCAGAATTAATCAGTTTGATTAATGCCACTCCAAATTCAACAACCGGATCGTTCAGGCGCATGCTTCTTGTAGTGAAAAGAAGCGGGGGTAGGGAGCTTCAGCTTATGTCACGGTTCACAAGGACCGTGGCTCGAAGTGAGCTTCGTGTATTGGCGAGGGAGAAGCACTAGTCGAGACTCGACTTGTGCCACCACCTAGTCAAGACGTGCAGCACGAGTTCCTGTGAGGGATAGACAAGTGACGGACGTCCAAGGATTCGTATCGTGTGAGCGGAACGGTTTGGGCCGGCGCACACGATGAGCGGAGTTCACAGTTCCCAAACCAGGTAGACTGTGGCAGATGACGATGAAGGACTTGTAAGTGGAATGGATGTGGATATTAGGATTCTAGGGTTTTGAACGGCAAAGTCAAAACTATAGAATACTAATAGGAACTTTCGCTAAGCTTGTGCGACGCGTTGAGCGGTTTAGGAAGCACCTAACCCCTCAATTCATTGTACAAGGTTCAGGCGAAGCGTGTGCAAGTTTGCTTGGAGGATTATGCCCTTCTGAGCTGTGGCGTGATGGTACCTGGTTTAGAGGTACGAATAGATGATGAACAAGAAGAGGGGAATCCCTTGCACGCGGGAATAGACACAAGGAGAAGGAACAACTGTTGTGATTTTGGACGAAGCTGAAGCTGGGGCTTTAGCTTCGACTACAGGGCCCTATTTATGCGTTCAGAGGGCCCCCCAACTATCCTACAATGTACAGTTTGTGAGTAAGCAATCAGTAGTCAAGACCACTACAGTACTGGAGTCAGCAATCATTAGTCAAGACCACTACAGTACTGGAGTCAGCGATCATTAGTCAAGACCACTACAGTAAGTCCGAGATCAATCAAGCCACAATCAAGCATAGCCTCAGACCAAGTAAGTAATCCCCCAAGAGGGGATGCGAGATGAAAAAGAAAAGCATAGACGCTGAAACCGTAACAATACAACGCGAAGGTCTCAGGATATTCGATGCGTCTACATCTATGGAAGTTCTACGATCGATTCCCATCATTGTCGTAGCTTCAGCTGATAGCCCTGGTGCGGCTTCAATGTCTGGCTTTGTTGGGCACAGTGGCAAACAAGGGTGCCGAGTGTACTGTGGAATTACTGGGCGGCGTCGAGACGGGGACCCACACTATTACCCAGTAATGTCAAAACCCGAATCTTACACACTTCCAGGATGCTCTCATGGTGACATTACCTTCAAGGACCTACAAAGCCTCCGACAGAATACTGGCACTACATATGAAAGGAATTTACGGCTCTTGCTTTCGGCTAAAAACATTGCTCAGTACAACAGGTATCGCCTCCAGACTGGACTTTGCAAGCCGACATTGTTTTCTGGGCTTATTACGCTCGGTGTTCCTGGCATCTTCACTATGGATCTCATGCACCTTTCGGTTCTAAATGACCCCAATCTCCTCCTTGAACTGTGGCGAGGTACAATCAAGCACTATCCACCTGATGATGTCTCGACATGGGACTGGGCTGTTCTCAAGGACAAAAAGATCTGGCAGGCTCACGGTGACTCCATTGAGGTGGCGACTCCATTTATTCCCTCCTCCTTTGGGCGTGCACCTCGCAATCCAGCAGAAAAGATAAATTCTGGTTACAAAGCTTGGGAATTTCAATTGTATATCTACGGACTTGGACCTGTATTGCTCCGACACATTCTCCCGCAGCACTACTGGGAACATTACTGTAAATTGGTTGTTGGGATTCAGATACTCCAGCGCCCCATTATTACGCCACAGGACCTCTGCGTTGGAAATGCAGCACTCAAAGAGTTCGTCAGGGACTTCGAGACGCTGTATTATCAACGGAAAGCATCTCGGATTCACTTTGTTTGTCATAGTGTACATCTCCTCACTCATATCGCCCCCAAGACTGTCCGTGCAGGTCCACTTGCCTGTTATGCACAGTGGACGATGGAAACTGCTATTGGAAATCTGGGCAGAGAAATTCATCAGGACAAGGACCCTTATCGCAACCTCGAAGAACACAGGGTGATCCGCGCTCAAATCAACTCCCTCATGGCGATGTATCCGAAACTTGATATTAACAACAATACCCGTGCCCTGCCTAACCGTGCACATGGACTTCCGGATAAGTATGCATTCCTACCACGATGCGACAGTGCTGCAAGGCCTATGGCTCAGCTTGAGTACAACGTGTTGATGGAATACTGGCAGAACGAAGCCTGGCCTAATCAATCTTCCTGGCCTAATGCGATTGTTCGTTGGGCGCGGTTGCAATTGCCCAACGGGCAATGGGCACTTTCTGTATGGTCTGAGTCAAACACCAAGTCTCCTCTCCGCTGAACCTCTTGTGTCGAGGTTAGTCATTTTTCTCGTGTTTACATTTTCTGATAGCCATTCTAGATTAACTACGACGGGAAGATGCGAATCGCAAATGCGTTATACTACTTTTACATTCAGTTTGACGACCTCCAATATCCCCTCGCAATTGTCAGCTTGTTCTCATTCCCTGATGTGGCTCTGCTATCCCAGTCAAGCCAAACTGTTTATCTTTGCAACACATTAGAGGGCCAGGACGCAATCAGAGTGATTCCCATCACATCAATCAAATCTGTTGTTTCCATGTTTCCAGACCTGAAGGTCACTTCGGATGGAAAGCTTGTCGACACTCAAAACTTTGCGTTGTTAAGACACCCTTTCATTGAACTTGCTAAATACAACACAGAAGGATTGTTTGATGACGAGGATGATGAGGACGTGGACCCTATGGTAGGGTAGATCGCCATCACATTTCTTCTCTCTGGCCACGGTTGCAATTTCGCTCTGCTTACCCGCTCACTTTTCCGCCTTTCCCCTAATGCTCCGTTCTCCCCACTTTTCCATACTAGAATTACTCGGCTCAAATGTATCATCTCCATCATTATTAACATTATTGAGTAATGTACATTGTTGGAATACAACATGAAGTGAATAGCGCATTAATATGTGTATCAAGACTTCGTTTCCGGATCGACTTCGACTAGTGTTGTGTCAGCATCGTCTGGGCATTCATTTTTGTCCCGTTGCATTTTCTCAGATCTCTGCGACTGCATATGTGCACATATTATAATGCAAGATTTTTTGAACACATACCTGGTCTGGTGGGGGATTACAACGGTATATGAACCTCCTCCCTCCCACAATTCGAACACCAAGGATTGGGGGAAAGTGAGACGAGGTGTCTTTGATGGCACCACCCTGTGAATTGTATCCCGAGGATTGCTCTGATCTGAAATGAGAGTATATGCGCGTATCCTAAGTGAAATTGATAACGCTACTCACCTAAGTCGATCCACTTCGGCTTTTAGCTGAAGATAAGCTGGATTACCACTTGCAAGCAGCATATGTTCATCTGCTGCCCAAAGGAGGGTAAGGACCGATTTCTCATAGGTGGATATATCAATGGTGCTGTCTTGGGTATCTTCGGGCATCGAGTGTGTGTGTGATTGCGTGTGTGATTGTGTAAGAGACTTTGAAGTCGATACCCATCCTCTCCCCATCACATCCTCCCTTCTTGCCTCCATCGAAGGTGTATTACTTTCTTACTTTCCCCAACACACACGATGTCACCTTTATCAGGAAATCGCAGTCATTCCCCTAGTCTCAGCATGATCGATCCGACCTTGGAACGCCCTGGCCAATTAAACTGCCAATGGACTTTCCCCATTGACGGCACCCAACACCAGCGATCGAACACATTTCCACATGTAAGTGTTCCCAACCAGTCAGGCATGCCCTTATACACACATTTGCCAGGATTCCTCACTCGATCATCTCAACATCATACGCCAAGCTAGTGAGCGCGATCTTACTGTCTCAGGTAATGCTGCATATATGCACCTAGAATTGGCTTTGGCGCGTATCACAAACGAGAAGATTCAACTAGAAAGTTCAATTTCCTCGTTGAAAGATAAAAACATGTGCCTTGAATCGCGCTTGGAGACAATTGAGTATGATCTCCTAAATTTACACTTTCCTGACTTATTGGTGTTTTCATTAGGGATATCTATAAGAGATTGACCCCAGGCGTCGTGCACTTCCCTGAGACCGTTCAATCGAGCAACCAGACAGTCCACACTTGGTCACACCTCTCCCAATCGAAGGATCCTCCATCACCACTTAAGCAGACTGACTCTGGCGATGTCAAATTCTGGACGAAGAGTTCATGGAACACTTACGAGAGAGCACAGAGAGGGGCGACAGATGGGACTGCCAAAAAGGTAAAAAAACGCGGTCAACCAGAAAAAGAAACACCCGACGACGACTGTGACTCTCCTGACCCAAACACCACTCATATCTATCTTGAAACCACAGGCAGCGTCCCCGTGTCAAAGGCAACCTTAACGCAGCAAAGTCAAAAGCTGCACAGTCTCTGGGCGACTCTCAACAATTATGGCCTGGCGCCGATGGTTTGGGGTGATGCAGATAGCCTTGCAGTAAGGTTTACAGTAATTGACCAGTCTTTTGAACACCAAAATCACTTTTTGCAGCATATCATGAGATCTACTCAGAAATCTTTCATTCTAACTACATAGAAATAACAATTACTACTTCAAAAATATGTGAAACGAGTTTGATGACAATCGGAGGAAAATGAACAGATGCAGAGACGTTTTGGTTGAAAAAGGTCCAATTTTGCCAAAACCGGTCATGTGAACAACCGTGGGAAGTTCTCGCCACGATTTCCTGATAAACGCAACGACAACTTACTCGTCCTCCTCTGAGGAGCCATCAAGGTCAAATTCCTCCCCGCTCTCCTCCCCAACATCCTTGGCCTCCTTCATGCGAAGTCTGGGCTTAGGTATAGTGGGTTCATGCTTGAATTCTGGGTCGGATTGCCTTGGTTCTGGGTGAGTCTGCTTCCAATCCTTTATCTTGCCGCCGTTTGTCTTTACCTCCTTTTTCTCATGTTGCCAGACTTCCTTTGCTGCCCTCAACTTCGTATCCCGGCCCTCATTTCGAGCCTTTCGAGCCGCCTCTGCCTCCTCCCACTCTGCCATTTCCTTGGCATAGTCCAGCCTCCGGTCCTTTCGATGCTCCTTTGCTGTGCGGGCAGCCTCTGTGGCTTCCTCCTTCCGCTTGACATGGTCAAGGAACTTGTTGCTTGTGAGGAGGAATGGTAGGTTCCCATTGAGCTTCCCTCCATCATCCTTCTTATTTTTTTTATTCTCCTTTGTTTCCAGTTGACCATGAAGACGACCGCAGTAGACCCGCTGCAGTACAGCAATTGCCTGGAGTTGCATAGCCTCACCCTTGGCCTTCAATACTCTGGCCCTTTCGATATGCAACATCTCCTCAAGTTTCAGCTCGTAAATTGTTTTTGCCCTTGGTTCTTCAGCTGTTGCTAATCGGCCTTTGACAGGTGACATATTCATATCTGGCATATCTGGCAGTGGTGACGACAACCTGATGGGGGAATTTGACATGAGATATCCGAGATTTGTGGCTGCGAGCTGTGGGATAGCAGAACGGACGGGGAATGAGGGGACAGTTGGTTGGTCTTCTGCACCAATGCGGGGCCAAACAGTGTCCATAAGGAGATCCGATACGATCCGCACCGGTGTAGGAGGGATAACGGGCGTAAATGTCTTGTAGGAAGTATCTTTGCTTGGTGCCATCATTTCGGGTGTTACGACGTTTCAGTTGACAGGCACAATGCCAACTTTTCGGAACGCTGTCTTGATAAGCTCAGGTGTAAGGACATTGAGGTGCGCTTGCCCATATATTGCTAAAAAGTTTTCTTTAGTGACCGCTTCCCTAGCGTTATGGTAATGTTCATCCCGGAGACAACCAAATTCGAGTTTCAAAGGACCGAAGAGACAGACATCGAGAAGTTGGTATACATGCGTGCCATGGGCTGGATATGTGGCAACGAGAATCTTTTTTGATTTGCAGTACAGGAGAAATTCGTAGGTGAGATGCGAATCATGTGAGTCGACATATAGGACTCGGGTTTGGCCACGTGCAATAGCTTTCGTCTGAGCATCGAAATCTTTGGCATATTCAAGATGAATCATCCGGTTCGTCCACCCCTTCTTGGAATACCCAATTCTAAAGCTTCCGTTAGATGATTAACTCCCATTGATCCCAATTTAACTCACAATGCATTTGCTGGATTGTCCTGGCACCAGCGGACAAGATATGCTTTCCCCTTGAAAATGACAGCTGGATTCAATTGCTTTCCATCACCGCCAACTGTCACGAGAACAGTAGTATTTTCGCGCATTCCGGCCTGCTGTTTGTACTGGAGCTTCTTTCCGGGTGGACCAATAACCTTTTCGAAGCCTTCATCTCCATTTGGCTGAAACCCGATCTCGTCCATAGCGTAAGTGCATTCTGGTGCAATTGGTTTTCTGTCATCGCCTCGCAACTGAATGGCCTCGACAGTGTTGAAGTATCTGTCATTAGCCTCTGGATTAACAGCCCTCCCACGTGCTGTATCAAGTGGTTTTGCTGTATAAATGTGGAGCCGGTCAGAGTGCTTCTCGATGAAACGACGTGTCCAGTTTGCACCAACACCATCGGATGGAAATTTGGATCCAATCCGTGTCTGAAGGATGTGATCAATGTGCTCCTTGAGGCGTCGTTGACTCAATGGATGGCCCCAACTGGCTGTTTCGACAGCATATCGAATGACTTCATCGCTCTCCTCCTTGGTGATCCAGCTTTTGTCCTAAAAGTTGGCTTGTGCCTTTGTGCAGGCTCCTGGTTTTGCAAGGTTTCGCAGAGTAGTGTAATTTAATACAACCCTCTGTTTTGTCTCCTTGTAGTATTCGTCCGAAACTGTCTCGCAAACTTTCCAAAGACCAAGTCATGTCTCACCACATGGTTTGGCAAGTTCTTGTTGGTACTGAATGACGGCATGGGCCATGAGCAAGTCATGCTTCTCTCGGCTGATCTGGGTCTTCTTGGTTTGAGAAAGAGCTTTCCGAGCCATTGTCCAAGGCAAGGGACCAGTCAACGTAGCAGTCAGTGGAGTGAAGGGTGTGAAAACTGAATAACCGAATTAGGAGTTCCAGAGCATATTTTGGTAGACGTAATACCATGATTAATTACCGGTATCACATCCAGATCCCAAACACCACTCTTCAAACAATGCACCTGTGGTTTGGTGACATTGCCCACCATGAAAGAGCATGCAAGTAGTGCTTGATGAGATGTTATGAGCCATCTGAGAATTTCAAAACCAATGCCAAAAAATGTATTTTGAGAATTACAAAAGCAAAACATTTTATTTTTTTCATTTCAACTTCACTTTATACACGCCAGAGGCTTTATGCATCAACTACAATAATTTTTTTATTGAGAAACGCAGTAGGGAGTGAGAAATCGTTGAATGTGCAAATGACTGGTGGTGTTCATGTGACTGGTCAAATACTGTATAGATTCTGTGATGCTAAACGAACCTGGATTCTTTTATTTGCAGCTATGCGACAACAACTGGAAACTGAAGCTCTGGATCTCGAAAAATTACCCCTCCTGGGTAAAGACCCATCTGATTCCTGACAGACTTGCAAAAGCGAAGAAAGAGGCCCTGGACAACGAGAGCCTCATCAGGATCACACCCATTCCATCGGACAACGAGGACCCCTTCAAGAGCCCATCGGATCCGCCTAACGTGGTCTCACACAAGGATTCGAGCGATGCGGATGGGGACACCACAGTAGGTTATCTTTCCTCATATCAAAGCAGCCCTGACTTTAGTTATATAGTTCAGATGGTGTCATCGTCATCCGAGTCATCACATCCAATAATTGCTTTGGACATTGTCGACCCACTACAGTATATTTTATTCACTATTTTCAGTGATTCGGTTTCAAGCTGACACCCTTTAAAGGGATGACAATGCAGATGAAAGCCTGAACGACCAACCGGGCTTGCCTATAGGCTGTCCTGAGGCAATAGCGACGCAACCTCCCGCCTTCAAATTGGACACGCACACAGTACCGCCAATACCGACAGGCACATGTGGAGATGAGGCATTGGCACCAGCGACAATAAGCGTGCATGAGGAGGATACCCCAGCACCGACAACGGGTGCATGTGCTGAGGAAGTCCCAGCTCCGGCAACAATAAAGGGCTGCCTTCGGTCGACATCAGCCCTACCAACCGATGCATCACTCGCAAAGGACCCACCTCAGTCGACAAATGGTCCCGCTCCCAAAAAAAGGAAAGTGGCCACACCTGCAATCGTTAGCGATTCCATTAGTGATAAGTAAGGGCCTCTCGCTTCACACAACACTCCTCTAATAGTACGTTTAGGAATTTATGTTGGCAAGATTGGCTCACAAGTCACCAAGGTGGCACCGAGGATGAATTTAAAGGACACTGGCTCAGCTTATCAGACAAAGAGAGAAAGGTAAGTGTCATCGCGTTTTTATACGGCATGTTATCTCATTGCGCTGGTCAGAAATGGAGGCAGGCTGCTGCTGTGCAGGTACGTCAAGTTCATGTTCTACAATCTTGAATGACTAAATGACACTGCCTACCACATTTCAGAGAAAGGCTCGTAACGACATGAAGAAAAAAAAGGGTATGTACTCGTGCTACTTCCAATAACCTGACTTGGAGTCTTCTGATTCACTTCTCGCAGCTTAACCCACTCCATATCAGATCACACACGCATTTTTTCCCACTTGCTTTATGTTGTTCACAGACTCTTGCCTGCTTTCATGGACTCGCCTCAGTTTTCTAAACTCGCCATCTGCACAGTTCTTGTTCAACTCGCTTTTGTGGGCTGATTTGGCCCATGCTCGCTCAAGGACTCACTGGCACGCCTTCTTGTACTCTCAGCGGCTCGGATTTGTCGGACTCAGGCTCACAGCTCGGATTTGTCAGACTCAGGCTCATTCCAATGACTACTTGGTGTGTCGTGCTGTCTTTGGCTTCGGGGGAATGTGCATATGGGTAATCGGTAGGATAATCGATAGGAATAGATAATTGTCACCGTAATCGCTCATAATAGAATCGTAGATTTATATCTATTAAAACAGAAAAAATGCGCGATTTAAGGAAATCTATCAAAATGAATAGCGATCAGTAGTAATCAATACTAATCGGAAATTGTCTATTTCTACCGATTTCCTTCGATTGTATCGATGGAAATAAAATAAAATAGATTTTAATCAACAAAAGATATAGTATATTCACCCTTTCTATTGTGATTGATTTGGAGCGATTGAATCGAATAAAATTGATACAAATCGTACGTAATAGATCGACTTCCCACTGGGGGTCAGGTCCCGTGCCTGCTGACTGGTCGCTGACTAGTCGGCGACTGTGAAATGACCACGACTTTGACCCTGCCGTGGGAATGCCAAAATGGCTTATTAATCACGGATCTGATACTATCAGATTTTGATTGTCTAATCGATAAGTTTGATTTATCCCATCGATAGCCCTCAAGCATCTACGCGTTGTTCCTTCCTCATCGCCCACTTCTTCGTTAGGCACCAACTGTCGGCCCATCGCCGCCGCCCATTACATCAGCGACCCAGGCGAAGTCGCGGTTGTTTGCAGTCGCCGACCCCCATGGTCACACGACTTTCCCGACTGTCACGACTAGTCGCCGACCGGCACATCACTGGCGCCTATGCAACAAGAGGAGCGCGTCGGGTGTTTGCCGAGCCGCAGATCACGTCAGAAAGGCGGACTAGATCTGAATAACCTTACTTTCCACTTCATGGAATCAACCGTTGGAGGGTCAGGCGTTGCCTCGAGCCTTGAGGATGTAGTGGTTGGGGATGAAGCCGCGTTGTCTGTGCTTATCTCAGCGTCGGGTAACTACAATATTTTCCCATGCCTGTCATCTCCGCCCCCGCTGTCCCCAATGTACTCCATAGATCAACGGCTCTCGCGATATACCCATCTCTCGAGTCACCATTTCTGTCAATGGGTCCTACTGAGCACCCCTGCATCCCTCCGAGTCACTATTGCAAAGGTGGTACATACTCATAGGCCTGTGCTCAGGCCTCAGGCTCCGAGTCGAATACGGACCACTGACTCCATTCTCCCAACCAGACAATAGTATCGCACACTGGTCATTCCCTTGGATCTATCTTATTCCGACGGATGACAGCTCTATAGGCTCGAATAGAGGAAAGCGAGTAGCATGTCGCCACAAGGAATTGTTTATTCAGTCAGGACCAGGTATGGCTCGTCTAGGACCACTGCAACGATTTCTGAGTTGTATCATGCAGGTCATGCGCTCCAACGAGTGTCCATCGAATCGCTCCCAGACGACATCCTGCTAGAAATATTCTATCAAGTTTCTAAGCATTATGGTTGACATTTAAATTGGCACAAGCTAGCGCACGTACGCCGAAGATGGTGATTTGTCATTTTCGCGTCACCACTCCATCTCAAATTGTGGCTTATTTGCACACCAAAAGTGCCAGTGAGGAAACTGCTCAATATTTGGCCAACATTTCCTCTTGTAGTCGACACTGAATGGTCAAGTGAGGCCAAACTCGACAACCTCATTGCCGCATTGGAGCATCACGATCGCGTTCAGAAAGTTGCTATCAGAGATCCACTAACCTGGAATGGTTTATGGGAACGAATAGCGACGGTGATGCAGGAGCCATTTCCGGAATTGACGCTTCTTAGCCTTCAGTCATTTTTTGGTGTGTTACCCCTTTCCAACACATTCTCGAATGGATCTGCCTCGCGTTTACAAGAGCTCAACCTCTGGGCAATCTCATTTCCCTCACTTCCACGACTCCTCTTGTCTACCAGAGACCTCACATCTCTCGATCTTTTCAATATACCTAATTCTGGGTACATCCCACCCGAGACAATGGCCACATCCCTGTCCATGTTGCCGAGGCTCGAATACCTCAGGATTGAATTCGAATCTCTGACGCCTGACCCCAAACGAAGAAACCGACCTGTCCCGCCACAGACCCAGTCTATTCTCCCCGCTCTCACTCTTTTGGAGTTTCAAGGTGTCAGCGAGTATCTGGAAATTCTCGCGGCCCGAATCGATGCACCTCTACTTGGGTTCGATTGCATCAAGATAACCTTCTTCAATCAACTTGTGTTTGATATTCCCCAGACTATTCGGTTCTTTTGTCACCCGGACTCATTCAGCACATCCAGTCTAACCTTGAGATTCGATCTGGATTCCTCTGAGGCTACCTTTAATCCCTCTGATATAGCCTATCATATAGGGCATGTATTTCAAATCAGGTGCGACACTTTAGATTGGCAAGTCTTTTCAGTGGCACAGATATGCCAGTGTCTGCCCTTCTGCTCTAGCATCGAATCTCTCGTCATCGAGTACGTTCCCAATGATACCAAGTGGGACCCCCTGCCAGAAATCGAACAAGAAGAGATAGATCCGACGGTATGGCTCCAACTGTTTCACTCATTTCCCTCTGTCCAGACTCTTCAAATATCCACCATGCTAGAGCTTTCCATCGCAGCTGCGTTCGAAGGGCTCACGGGAGAATCAGCCACCGAAGCATTCCCCTCGCTACACAGCCTTTCCATTGTGGCGCATGATAACGAGGTGTCAGACCAAGCTGTGCCACAGGGCATACAATCATACGTCACAGCGCGCCAGCATTGTGGTCACCCCATAGCTGTCGCTCGCCGCCGCAAGTGAGGGACGCCGTATTGTCAGCGCACTGCAGTGGCAGCCACTGTCCTTGGAGTCTTTCGCATTTGCTTCTTTCCACCTGTTCCCTTTTCCTCCTGTCCTCATCCTGATATCTGACTGCGATTCTGGACCGCCCGCAAGTCATCAACCCATGCCCTCCTCCCTTTATTGTACTCCACAATGCCACCTCGGCCAGGGCCACCCTTTCCCCCTCGGCCCAGTGCTATCTTCCACTGGCCTGCATTGCGTTTAGTGTTTCAAGGTTCGGTCCAGTTCGGTTTTTTGACCCTAAAATGGAAAGACTGTGACCATGACTGGTCTAGGACCGACCCAGATATTGGGAAGACCTAACCAGACCGATTTAGACCGGTCTTTTGCGGTCTTTTGCAGTTAATAGACCGGTTTAGACCGGTTAAGACTGGTTTTTTGTTGTAACATTTGTTATACTATAAAACCTACATGTATCTCAACAAATATTACCCAGAACACTTAACAGTCAGAGAGAGAAGGATAGACATCGTAATTCCCTAGGGTTTAATCCAATGTTTAAGAGATTCTGTCAGGATTTGACCGAGATATGGCCAAAACAAAAGTGCATTGTCTAATTATGAAAAAATAATGGTATCAAAAATGTATTTGGTCATATCTTTTTCAGTTTTTAATCATTTTGGATGAACTAAGGGCCAAATTCAAGGCAATAAGCAGGGCAATTAGGTGGAATAGCTTACGTGATCAATAACCGGTTAGGACCGGTTTGGACTGGTCTTTTTGCGGTTAACGATGTTTTTTAATTTTGAAAAGACCTTAACTGCAACTGCTAAAGACCAGCCTTAACCTGGACCGCTGGTCCGGTCCATTTCGGTCCAGTTAGGTCCGGTTAGCCGGTCTTTTCTGGTCCTATAGACTGAACCTGTAAACACTAGTTGCGTTTACTCTCTATAGCAGATCCTTCTGTATCCTTTATCTCTTTGTCTTCTCTTTTCTCAAACAACTTACCACGCCTCGAATGACGTTCTATGTTAGGTTGTGGCCCGTTCTCCTTTCCTTTCCTTGGGACGTCCTCATCCCACCAAGTTAGTCTAGTTCAGCTTCGTTCCTGACTTGCACTTCGTCATTTAGCTTGTTATGTATACCTCCTTGGCCCAATCCCCGTATTTGTATTCAAATTGTATGATTTTTTTTATCCAAGTCAGTTATAGTATATTCCGCGACACATCTGATGAAAACGTGACCCCCTACTCGAAGGAGGCAAGGAAGCTATCGATCTAGTCATTCCATTTCTTATACAAGTTCTTCTGTTAGGAAGACTAAGGAAGTGCACGTACAATATCCATATACATGGCACCAATGTTCCAACCTAGGCAACAGGATCGACATAGATAACTTAGATAGGATTCCAGCCCTCAGGAAGAAGCTTGATCAAGACCGACCGTGCTGCTGTTCCTCATCCCATTCCCAGCACGTGGTATAGGCAAACACGTCCGAGACCCCCGCGCCCGTTTTAGCCGAAGTGATAGATAACTTGGGTCTCCGAAGGAGATGGGTGCTAGGGCGCGTCGTGCGTATCGTGCACGCCATGATCGTGGGTGTAGCAGATATCGATATCGTCAATGACGACACTGAACATCTCCGAGTCGTGCAGGGTCTTCTATGAGCATCTAACAATGGAGAGGAGGACAAAGGGGAGCGAGAAGGTGAGAGAGGGGAGGAGAGCGCAGATTCAAATGGCTCGGCGTAGGTACGATCAGAAAAGGACGACGCGGAGGTTTTTGAAGGAGGTGAGGCCCGTGTGTGGGTCGAGCCGAGCATGCCGCCGTGAGCATCGCGAAGTTGAAGTTGGGTATTTGCGCAAGTCGGATTTGGATGTGTGTTTGTGATGATGCGAAACGAGGTCAATCGAGGATGTACGGGGTGAAGGTGGGGGGTCATGATGGGTGGGAACTGAAGTATCTGTGTCGACTTTCGGGCGGATCACCATCGGCGTCCGGGGCGGCATGGGTGGTGCTGGTCTCATCCAAGAGGATGATACCCTCTGACTGAGATGTATCCGGATTCAAATTTCCGTTCGTTATGTACGCACATTTCGTCGTCATCGGATCCATTGACGACGCGGGCGGGTAACCAATCCCTCTCGTCCACTGGCGTCGCCCAGACTGCTGGTGGATCGGGTATCCGAGGGGCGGAACGAGGTCGTCAATGAGGCGCAAAGTATCCACTTCCGTAGTAGAAGTAATGTGATTGGAACCGGAAAGGAGGTCGGTCGGTCATATTTCGGACTACCACGAGGCAGTATTCTTCCATGTCTTCATCTGCGCAATAGTCCTGGCTAAATTAGTATACTGAACTATAGCAAAAGTACAAAAGTACTTTGAATTCAGCCCAGCA
>QLPA01001063.1:0-23164 GCA_003313945.1 Lactifluus pinguis
AGGGATTGCAAAAGAGTTGCGCCAAGCCAAAGTCGATTAGAAACACGTCGCTGCTTTTTTCACCCATGCCCATCATGAAGCTCGACGGTTTAACGTCGCAGTGGATGTAACTTTGTTCGTGCAGCGATTCAAGACGTGAAAGCTTTTGAAAGGGATATGAATTGAACGTTTTGAGAGACATTGCGGAACAGAGAAAATTTACCATTTGATCAGCAAAGGAGAACACCAAGTTGTCATCGTGGGACTTGTGTATTGCCTCGTCCAACATAAGGTCGAGGCGATCAAGAACCATCACGTTGTAGGGAACCTCTGTGCCATACCAATGCATGGCAGGGAAGCCGGTCACATTTGAAAGGGCCTTGTAGACAGCATGCTCATTACTGAGACGGGAGTTTCGTGCTTTGACAGGCTCAAGTTTTAGTGCAACATCCAGCCTAGTTTTGATGTCCCGTCCTAAGTATACATTTCCTAGGGGATTGAGCAAAATCGAAAGGTGAGACAGAAATAGAACAACTTACCATGGGTTCCAGAGCCCAGTAACTTGCCCAGCCTATATCGTCCACGTACGCGAACTACGCTAGGCTGAAGGATGCTGCTGAGTTTGCCTGAATCTGACATGGGGTATGATATACACGAGTTGTGTTGGGTGATATACACGAGTTGTGTTGGATTATATACACGAGTTGTGTTGGGTTGATGTTGACCTTCATGAAGTTAGAACTCTGAGCTCCGACTCTCCGCAAGTGGATTGCACATGCCATTTTGCAGAGGGGGGATCAGACAATGTTTCAGGCGCATGATGTACGAAAGTCCAATATCTGGGTGGTATCACGTTAAACTAGCAGTAAAGGTCCTTATCCCTAAGTGTCGTAGACTCAGTCTAAATTCATAGCATCACCAAGTAGTGCATCCCTCGTGGTTTCGACGTCCCTGCCCAACAAAGCATTGAGCATAATCCGAGTCTCTGGTTCTTGCTTGCTCTCTCCCATCATTTCACTCTCCGCCGTCTTCCAACCAACCATGAAGTCGAGATGCTGCTTCTTTAGCAGGAATTTTAGCATCTGCAACGCCTCCATGAGGGCTGGGGTGATCCGGTTTCACTTCTTGGTATTGGTCTCCCCAGCCGACGAAAAAACTCGTTCGCTTGGAACAGAAGATGCTTGAATGGGGAGGTAGTCCATGGCCATAGCAAAGAGGGTAGGGAATTCAGACTTGTGGGCCTTAGCAGTAGCATGAGTCGTAGATTTGAAAATGAAGCAAATTCATTTATGTACCTCCCAGAATGTCAGGATGTTGGTGTTTTCCGTGGTCAAGGAACTCGAAATGTACTTTGTGAATTCATCTTCGACGCTCCATGTCGATGCCAGGCCATCAGATCTGGGGTGTATGGGATGATCGTCGAGTTGGAAGCGCGTTGACGTCATCGCGTACGATGGAAGCTTGGGGGGGGGTTGGACGGATTCCACAATTGACGGCTTCTTTGCACGATACTCGCGCATCTATAACAAATAGTGAATGTCAGAATGCAGCTACAGCCTGCAGGTAAATATTACCAGATCGAATGTGACTTTTCTAGCCAGATCTATATATTTTTTCTCCCATTCACGCTGGATCCATGAGAAGTGTGAGGCAGGATCGAGAACTATGAAGTGGCGAAGCCAATTTATATCGTGATTCAGTAACTGTCCTGACCCCAGCAAATCAGGGAACCTACCCAAGGCGACAATGTACGCATCAGTGTCGTCCATCCGTTTGTAATATTTCTGCACCCAGAGCAAACCAATATCTGCCCAGCATTTTACTTGTGGGTATCTAGCACCCAGTTTTTCCCATTTAGTCATGAGAAGTTCGAAACTGGCGATGGCACCACACAAGACTGGCGTCGATTCAGACGACATAGTTTGCAAAACCACATGTGCAGCCTCATGGATTGTAAGGTTGACCAATGTGACGTGCAAAGAGTATTTGGGGACGTACCTCTAGAACAACTTCTATGCTCTCTAGGTGGTCCCACTCGGTATCGCTTAGCTTCATAGATGCAATCGACGGATTCTGTGCAAAGTACGAATCTACAGCCTAAATACCTAGGGTCAGTGCCGACAGTTCATTCGAAGCTCGAACGTGTGTACTCACCTTCTTCAGGAAACGAAAACGCTGGATCATCAGGTAGACAGAATCCCATCGAGTCTTGACATGCAGCTTGAGTTCTAGTGGCTGTCTATTCTTTGACTTGGGAGAATTCAGCTTGAGATGATCTTTTGGTAACTCGGGGTCATCATCCATGCATTAGGGCATTTCACAGTAGCCATTATTTAGCTCATTAATTTGGCCATTCTCATGATTCCCACTAGTTATCCTTACTTTTTTCTTCTGTTCCCATCAGTGGTGGCAATAAAGAGATGAGAACAGAAGAAAAAAGTAAAGATAACTGGTGGGAATCATGAGAATGGCCAAATTAATGAGCAAAATAATGGCTACTGTGAACAACCCTATTGCTTGACAATACGTGCAAACGATTCCTTTCTGGAGTATGATGAGCGTATGTAGCAGACAAAATCTGCAACACGTTTGATAGGACCGTCCTGCAGAGGGTCAAACTCATTGCCTTGAGGACTTGCGGCGATGATGTGGCCAGTGCAGATGTTGACAATGTGTGGGAAACACCTGATGCGATGATTGCGATGATTGAATGCAACCTCACGCTTGTCACGTAGTAATTCTTGCAGCTCTTCCATGGCGACTGCATTATTTGCGGCGTTGTCAAGAGTGAAATGACCGATCTAATCGTTTAAGTAAAGCTCTTGGTTTAATACACGGTCACATACCTTGAGCGGGTCAATCTTAGCATGATCGATAAGATATAGGATGGTATCAGCAATATTTTTACCCGTATGTGCATCAGTAAGGGGGTGAAAGCCGATTAGAGCAGCTTTCAAAATAAGAATATTGTTCTCCCGAGAAATCCAGTGCAATGTTAGAGCAAGATATGGCGTTAAGTTTGCACTTGACCAGATATCCGCAGTGAAACTTATCCGACTGCACGACCTCTATTTGGAGTAATGGGTCAGTGCTCCTGTCATCAAAGGAAATGACCAACAGCGAGTTCATCACACAAATCCTTGAACCTATTTGCCCATTCAACAGTAATTCGTTCGCGTACTTTGTCGCGATGTGGGAAGATGTCAAGTGCAGGTTGCAGGACATAGCAGATATCACGAAATTCAAGGCAATCGACTACGCGAAATGACTAGGTTTGAGATATAAGCTACTAACAGAAGTGAGACAGGACAACGCTCCGAGTCACCTGGTCATCTGCAATGATCCAGCGAATAAGGAATTGGACAAATACGTCTGGAGTATAGGCCAGAAGCTGGTGCCCATGTGAGACGTTCTGGACATTGAGCTTGTCCTGTTGCTCGAGAAACTTGGGGGTAGGCCAATTGTACTTCTCGCGAGCTTCCCGATACCTTTCCCTATGTATATTGTCCAGGTGTTTCCGAAGGTTAGTATTACCCGTATTCGGGCCATAGGAAGCTGCCTTTTCTTCACTAAGGCCATCCAGCCTGTTCAAGTTGTTCTGTCAAATCACACCAATGACAAAGGACGCGTTACTTACAAACAAGCATTGCATCGTCTCATCGTCTCACCTTCATCGTTAACATATTCATTGAAAAAGAATACCATATCAGAACTCGAAAGCTCAGGGTTGGTGTCGACAGTGTCCGTGCAAAGTGTGTTAGATTGTGTGTGAAGTCCGTTTGAATGATCAAGTGTTGGTTGAGCTGGGGGACCGTCTGACTCGCTATCGCTATTGTCGTCAGGTAACTGAAATTCTTCATGATTGTCATCTGCAACAGGCTTAGTACTCGCAATTGTCAGAGCTACTAGAACCCTCAATGTAGGAGCGTAAGAAACTCACCATTACACGTACACGAGGACGCCGGCTCTTGTGAGTAGACTTGGACGGACGAGTGGCTTGGGGCACAGCAGGCTCACGCTCACGTAAGCCTTCCTCAGGGGCATTATTGACAACTTGGGTCTTCGTAGCGGTAGACTGGATGATGATGCTGAGGGCTCGGAGCTAGAACCTTCGGTGTATGGGTGGTACACACACGTACACGAGAATGAACACGCCGACCCTTTCCAGCTGATGGACGAGAGGGTATTTGAACTGCAGGAGATGGACCTTCCGGTGGGTCTGAGGGGATATCATTGACGACTTTGGCCTTCGAGGCCCTGAGGACACAGGGAGGCATGAGGTGTTCGAGGTGAGGAGAGGAAGAAATGCAGTCGAAGGCTGAGCGCTGAGGCGCTGAGGTTGTTGTACGTTGAACCTTCAGGCAGCACGCGGTCATTTACAAAAGGATACAAATAGAGTTCAACATTTAGTATGGGTGTAGATGTAAAGCCCGAGCCCGAGCTATTCGGATGTTGTACACTACTACTGTACCCTGAAGCGTAAGATAGGAACATGGCATACAACGTGGTCGCACAGCTGGACCAAGACATAAGAGAACACATACAAATGATGAAATCTGAGTCATCTCAATCTAAACACCCGATCTGAGGTTGGCACGCTTCCGTGATGACAGTTGTCCGCCGGTGTTATCAGATTCACCTTGCAGAGCAGCCTCCCGACATCTCTTGGAACTCGAAAGTAAACTAGACTGCTCTGCACATGAGAGCATAACATTCTGCTTTGTAGCTTGGTCCTCGGACGGCCAACCCGGGTAATTTATGAAATACTCGAAATGGCTGATGGCGTAGTCATGGTTTTTGAGGAGCTTCATGCCTAGTGATTTAGTCTGGTACACATTGAGACGTCTCTCATAGTCGATGGGACATTCACCGGCACGACTCGCCGGCTTTGTCCAATAACGGCAAGAAAGCAGAGACCTCAGGTCGAACAACAGATTGGTGAGAGGTGTGTTCTCGACAAAATTGGGTAAGTCGTCATCACATTTGGAGCACATCAAGTGGAACTTGGCAGATCCTCCAGAATTTCCAAAAACGGGTGAATTGAATAAATTGTTAAGCTTGTATGATCGTTTCTCTTCACTCCAGTCGGATTTGACGTAGTTGAGAGCCATCCATAGCAGGACGAAGAAAGTGGACTCGATGTCATGGATAAACGTTTGAAATGTTCTCGTGGGTTTCTCGACGAGGTCCGCTGCCATAAACCGCCATGTACCCTGCCAACTATCATCAAGAAAGAAAGATTAGGAAATTGTGGTAACATACTGTACGGGTGAAGTGGCGAGCACCTCCTGGCAATTGATTGTTCAAATCAACTTTTTTGCAGAGGTCCCAGTCAATGAGAAGTCCACTTTCGGGCTCGTCCTTAGTCAATAGTATATTATTAGAGCTGATGTCACAATGAAGGATGCCACATCTCCAATAAGCGGCATTATGAGCTAGAAAATGATCGGTTGGCAGTTACAACAGGTAGAGAGGGTCATGCACCTTTCAAAGCTGCGAGAATGGCGATTGTCAAGCCTTTACTGCTTCTGAAGGTTTCCAACGGTCTACTGATATCATCCAAGATTACTCAATGATGAGTATGACAAGTGAATGTGTTTTCAACTTGAGAATTAGACTGCGGTACCCACGTCGCATTGACATATTGGTGGGTGTGCGTGGTATGACCTTCAACGTCGCCGAAGGCTGAGCAGTGAGGGATATTGGGTATTTTCGCATTATTCAGTTCTACGTAGATATCACCTTCCTTCGACATTCCCTCAAGGTTGACCCTCCACGAATCCTTGAAGAGGACGACACGTGCAGATTCGATGTCGTAAGCGATTGAGATGCGGGTCGCACGACCAAAAGGCATGTGAGGCCGGGCTACAGGTGGTGTGATAACGTAGGAGCCAAGGCCTTGCTCCCCTACTTGAGGGACGGTGACGACAAGGAGCTGCTTATCCTTGAAACCTTCGTCAGCGAGGCAAGCTTTCTCAGCCTCGTGTGATGAGGCTTTGCGAACGGTGTTGTCATGTCCTCGCGCTGATTCCTCCACTTGATCATAACGGGTGAAAAAATCCATTAGCGCGGGATTGGTGCTATGCTTGATTGGCCCAGTGACAATCACGCCACTCCGATCCCATCGTATGAGCCGTGCATAATTCCTCAGAATGAGGACACTGAAAACGTGCGTGCAATACTGAGAGTCTAGTTGCAAAGACGCGTATACAGCAATCTGACTGGCTGTCGTTCGTCCCTTTTTACTGCCACGCATGAGTGGATTAAAACGTGATTGAAACCTTGGTTCGATGAGAAAAAAAGGATCGTCCTCATCTCTGTGCTTGAATTCAATATAGATATCGCTGATGTGCGAATTAGGTGCGGTGACATGTTTGTGTTCCTCGGCATAAACAGTGCAGTGGGGTGAGAAGGAAATGTTGTACTTGGTAAGGGCAGTGTCATCTTTGCCCGCTGTTATACAGACACAGAGCCTCTTGAGGTGTTTCTAAACAGTTTCAACCTAATGGCTTCCTTCAGTGGTCTGTATCTAAAGCTCAGAAAGCACTCAAAAACTTACAAATATCGGGTACATCTGAGCCTCACCGGCCGCAGAGGATAGTTTATCAAACATACCTGGTTCGAAACTTGAAGGGTTCAAACTCGGAAGGAAAGTGGAGAGAAACTCGTCAGGAGGCATGGGACCAAGGAAGAAAGGAGCAATTTCTGGTGATAAGGTTTGAAAGATCTTGTCTTATGTGACATATTCTTTGTCGAGGAATCCAGTAGTCGAACTGCGGGTGTGTATTGGAGTGCCAGGGAGCAACGCATTGGATGAGCAAGGGGGTGTGATGCTCATTGTGGCTGGTGTCTGGAAAGCGGGTTGGTTGGGCAACGTGGGCAACGGGCAGGCACGAATGGCTTAGCCAATGGCTCTCACGGCTGTAGCCGCGATTGGAAGCTTCCCACAATCTAACTAAATGGGGGCTTGACCAGGTGCTCGGCTCCATACGGCTATAGATAAGCCGGCTCCGGCTCTCGGCTAAGCTGTCGATAGCCGGAAGCTGCTGCAACACTACCTACACCAGAAGGTCCCCAGCCAGGTGTTTATCCAGGCCCCGAATGGAGACCCAATACAATCCTTCTAAGATGGAAGCTCCCTAACATTTCTGACAAGAACAGACTCTCACCTACTGCCTTTATCCTCGTTGATATGACTGATGACAAAGGGCCATCGGTCTTAGGGACTCAAGTACGAAATTGCCCCATCAAGTGTCAACCTCTCCATGCCACCCGCCATGCCTTTCCCCAAAAACCATTCACTTGTAAACAACGATTTCTGTTCAGTGAGGATGAAGGACACACTCCCTTAGTAGACGCCACCCTCAATCGAATCAATGATGTGACATTCAGCAGTTGTCTCTTACCACCATCATTGTTGATTTTCCCATGATCCTCTTCATTGACTTTTCTCTATGTTTACTTTCCCCCTTCCCGCTCCCTCTGCGGTTCCTCCCCTGACTTTTTCAGTCATGCAGGATGAAGCACTTAAATTTCTAGACAGTAAAAGCCTCAGTGGATGATAAAAACCAACTGAGGAATAAGGTTCGTAGCATAAGTGAACTATATAGTGATGTGCACGTGGACTGTGTGCGTGATGCTAACACATGATGCGTTTCAGCGTTCTAACTCTCCTCCTCATCACAAACACAGGTAATAGTAAAGTAAGGTAGGCATCATGAGGATGCAACACCTTTATGTAAGCTAGGGTAGGTCACATGACCTGTGCCAAATTTCGAGGGATTCAGCGTTCAGAAATTTAGGAGGCCGCGCAACATCACTGTAGTATATATTATAACATGTATATACACCCATAGGGTCTCTAAGTGCCATTCTTCACAGCTGCCACCATCTCAGGTGGCAGTGTTCGATGTCCATGATACCTCTTGTTCACCCAAGCCACTTGTGAACCTGACAGTCCTTCTCGATACGCAGCAATGAAACGCGCAGAACGATTTGCATATCTAAAAAACATCCATCCAGTAGTGAGCATGATAACATAGATTGTAAGGACTTACTGTTGGATCTGCTCCAAGGGGATGTCATCGAGACAATCGATGACAAGGCGCTCCATCTCTTTGATGGTCGCCGCGCAGCTTGCCTTTCGAAATCAGAGTTTTGCTGCACCCCAGAATTGCTCAATAAAATTGAGCTCACAATGGTATTTGGGGTAAAAGTTGCAGATGTGCCCACAAGACTCGACAAGTTCCTCCAGGAGGGACTTCTGTGCAATGAAATCTGGCTGAGAAAAAAGGAGATGGCGGCACCAGCAATCAGTGTGTCCTGGGGGGCAATTGAAGCCATAGCACTGGGCATTAAGCCCCTCAGGTCCTTCTGGCCAGAGCCCCCACTCTTGGATGATGATCACCATACCTTTAAACCACTCAGGCATGGTGGGGTGGTCATCGGGAAAGTAAAACGACTGGGCATCGCCATTGGGCAACACACTGGGGCGCATTGGTGGTCCATTTGGATAATGGGTCCAGCCACATTTAGGGCCTAGAGAATCAATGAGTGATTCACACAGAGATAAAGAGAGCGGCGCACCTTTCACCATGTGGCGAGCCGATATCGCATCTAGAGCACGCTTCTGATGAGAAGGTGCATTGTCAAAGATAAACAGGCCCTGGGCCTGTCCATTTGACATGCGATCAAAGAGGTCGATGGCCCAATTGACCTGTTGAAGGAGATGGTCCGAGTTGAACCATCCATCATGCTGCTTGCCTGGTCTGAAGATTATGCGAGCCTCACTGTCAAGCAAAGTCAGTATGATGTGAGAAGAGAGAGGGGAATGACACACCTCACTTCATCATGAAGGGGACCCCACTCCGTGGTTAAGAAATCGGAGACCATGAGGGATTGCCCATCCCCCTTGGGTCTTGGGGTCCCATTTGTGCTGCCATGGCCCCAATGATTCTGTCTCGTATCGTTTTGAAAGAACACAGACTCATCGTGTGTGACAAGGATAAGGCAGGTGGGTTGCTGGGTGCATGGGAGCGGTTGCTCAGTTGGAAGAGGGAGAGGAAGGGGCTTCCCGTCCTTATCGATATGGAAACGTGACTCATATTCCCCCCATTGCACAACAAATGCACGCTGATATTCCACAACATCTGCCTGCTCATGACCGTCAATATACATTCCATTTGAATGCTTTCCATATTTCCACCCTAATCTTATAAACCACCTGCGAGCTGTACTTTCAGAGATCGATGGCTTGCAAATCCCGATCTGTCTGAATTTTTCCTGTACCCGCGTGCTTGCAACAATGTCCACAACATCAGTTGCTTTGATCCCCCCCCCTTTGGCCACATCCAGAACCTCAAGCTGCACCATTTGAGAAGCATCTTCATCATCCAGGGTGGACAATTGTGAGTGGTGATATGCATGATATGGCAATTGACCGGTTTGGATATAGGTGAGGACCCACTTTCGAATTTTGCGCGCGCAATCTTCCCCCCATCCCTCGGATGCTGCAATGATCAACAAGGCTTGCTTCCATGAAAAAGAAAGCTTCTCATTCAAGAAGATGTTGAAAAGTCCCAGCATGGCCATGACACGGCCAAGAATGACAAGGTCAGTCTTTATTTCCTTGAGTGCTGCACTCAGCTGATTTTGTGCAGTAACCAATGTGGCCCGATTGCGAATGAGTTCCAGTGCATTATCCAAGGTTGTTGGAAGCATCGGGTCATCGGGAATGAGGCCGTGGCGAAGGTCATCCAACATTTTCTGGATGATCGCTTGTGCCGTGTCGTCAGGTGGGAGCACGTTCGGTGCGTCCTTCTCCTTGTCACTTTCTTCGTCACTCAGTGCATCCCCTTCTGTAGAGACCTCTTCAGCAACAGTTTGGATGCCAGGCAAGACTTGTGGCGCATTTGTGGGGCTCTGCAGAGACCCCCCCCTCTCTCCCTCGGCAGTGGTGTGCTGGCCTCGTTGTGCATGCGTGGGGCTCTGTCGTTCCCCCTCGTCTCCTCGTTCAGCAATCGGGGGACTGTTGTGGACATGTGGTGTAGCTGCGGGGCTATTTAAATGCCCTCCGTTCTGTTTTTCAGAGGTTTCTTGGGGACTGGCCAGGACATGCGGTGCAACTGGCATGGCTGCGGCGCCTTGCAACGCCCCGTCCTCTTCTTGTTCAGCGATCACTTGGGGACTGGCTGGGATGGCTCTGAGGCTTTGTAGAGTCCCCCCCTCATTGGAAACTAGCGGAACTTGGGGTGTTGTCCTCAGTTTCATAAATTCCTGCAGGGGGAGAAATCCTTTGGCTGCAAGGTCCTTCTGGGCCTTCTTTCGATGAAACTCGGTCCGTTTTGATTTCCCTGTGTAATGCATCAGCCTTTTTCGTGACACGCGTTGACGATTTTCAGCTTCTATTGCAAGCTGCTGAGCTTGCTGAAGGACAGCACTGAAGTGTTCCAGTGCTGTTGCCTCAACAATCTCAGCAGAGGATTCACTTGAGGTGTCTCCTATATCACTTTTCGCAGCATCAGAAACAGGTTCTGTAATTGGGAATGGATCTGCAGCATCATGAGCTGTTTGCTTTGGCATCAATATGTGAGGTAGGGTAAGATGTAGTGTGTCCCATACCCTGTACCCTTTCCTCCTGCTCCTGAAACAATTTTAAATATCCCTTCTTGAGATTTTTGATTTGAGAATGGTATGCATGGCCAGTGGGGGGCATCTAGGGTGAGTTTTTGGTTCATTTCGCAGTGGTATCTTAGCACATTAGTAAGCAAGTCACGTGACTTTGGGACTGCCAAATGTTTCGTGATTATTTTCAAAGATTGTTTAAATTAGATCAGTTAATGAAAATAAGCCATTTGCAATAAAAAGGTATAAATTTGTGATGGATCACTCAAATCATAAAGTTTTAAAAAAATACTGCCTGAGGTACAAAGCCATATGACTACACTATTAATCCCAGGATCTATAATGTGGTTTAAATGAGTTGTGATTGAGGAGATAGGAATTCTTAAGGATGGTATTTTGAACCCTAGAATGCTTACATAAAGGTGTTGCATCCTCGTGACGCCTACCTTAAAAGAAGATAAGAGGATATTGTAAGAAGAGAAAAGGGGAATAAGAATAAGACAAGAGAAAGAAGAAGGAGAAAAGGAAACACAAGAATAAGAAAGCACTCCTCCTCACATGTGACCAGAAGGGTCACGAAAAAGATGAAAGAGTACTCCTCCTCACATGCGACCAGAGTGGTCTGTAAGTGGCCAAAGCCCAAGGCGGTATCGCAGGTGCAGAAAATCGGTCTTGCTCAGGGGTTTCATCAGGGCATCCGCAATATTATCAGTGGAGGGAACATGAGCAATGACAAGATCACCATCGGCTACAAGTTCTTGAATGTGATGATACTTGACGCAGATGTGTTTGACATGAGAGTGCCAGATGTGATCCTCGGCAAGGATGGTTGCAGCATGGTTGTCGCAAAGTAGGCGAGTTGGGGATGTTGGGAGAAGGTCGAGACCATCTAGAAGCTGGTGGAGGAACATGGCTTCGTGGGATGCATTGTGAAGGGCAATGTATTTGGCATAGCAAGAAGAGTCAGCAACAGTCCGTTGCTTGCAGGAACTCCATGAAACGATGCCAGAACCCAAGGTGAAGTAGTAACCACTGACGGAACAACTGCTGTTGGAACAGTTCACATAGTCAGAGTTGGAAAAGCTGGAGATGTTAAGAGGGTTTTGGCCGCCCAAGACAAGGACAAGGGAGCATGTGCCTTTGAGATATTTGAGGACATGGGTCGCGGCATCCCAGTGCTCTGGGCGATAGCAGTCAAGGAACATTGAAAGATGGCCAACGGCGTATGCGATATTGGGATGGGTGCCAACTGCAAGATACATGAGGCTGCCAATAAGGGAACAGTACAGTGTGCAAGAGATCTAGGAAGTCTCGGCCTTGGAGGGTGTGATGGATTTGTTGGGACGACGGAGCTGAAGACTGGGCACCATCAGTGTGTCAACAGGTGACGTGTCCGACATGTGAAACTTTTCGAGGATGCGATTGATTAGGGCTGTCTGCGACAGGCACACAGTGTGGGCAGGCAGATCACGAGTGATGGCAATGCCGAGGGTGAAGGTGGCAGGGCCTAGCACAGAGATGTCCCATTTTGATGCAAGGAAGTCTTGGAAGCGTTCATTCTCGGCGGGTGACGAAGCCACGGAGATGATATCGTTGACATGGATGGTGAAGATGATTGTGCCTGTGGCAGAGCGGCGGCGATAAACGCACCACTCGCATGGCAAACATTTAAAACCCCACCCCTGAACAGTCACATGGAATGTTTGGTTTCAGATTCTGCTAGCTTGTTTCATACCATAAATACTCTTCATCAGTTTCATTACCCATTGTTCCTGTCCAGGGGTGGCAAACCCAAGGGGCTGCTCCATGAACATGGTCTCCTCCTCAGGGAGGACCCCATGGAGAAAGGCAGTTTTGATGTCGAATTGTTGGAGGTCCCAGGTGTTCACTGCGGCGAGATGGAGGATGGCTCGGAAGGACTTGAGTCGCACCGTCGGGGCAGTTGTTTTGTCGTAGTCAATGCCATATTGTTGGGCATAACCTTTCATGACATAGCGGACCTTATAACGCACGATATTGCCAGTGTCATTGTGTTTGCACTTGCAAACCAGTTTGCCCTTTAAAGGATGTTGGCTGGCAGGGATAGTGGAACGAGGTACCAAGACAAAGACGTTGAGGTCTTGGAGGCTTTGAAGCTCCTCACGTGCACCTGCGATCCAGTATTCACAATCGGGAGATGCGATGGCGGCGGCCCAGGACGGATCATCATCAGAGTTGGGCACGGGCTCAAGGGTGCCATCTGCAAAAGCAGAGAGCGCCTTGGCCAGGGGGAGGTTTATAGTCAGCAAGGTTAACAGAATGAGATCGTGAGTATCACATAGTGGGGAGAACTCAGCAAGTAGGGCCAAGGCATGGTCACCAGCACGAGCAGTGGCAAGAGTGGCAAGACGTTGCGAACGGTGGAGAGGCGCCAGCGCGGGGTCAGGCAGAGGAGTAGCGGCAGTCGGAGGTGGCACAGGAGGTGGAGGTGGCACAGGAGGTGGAGTTGGCACAGGAGGTGGAGGTGGCACGTGAGGAAGGGTTGGATTGGTCAGTGAAGGGAGAGCAGTAGAATAGGTAGTGGAATTACCAGAAAGGGGTGGTAGAGGAAGTGAGGAAGCAAAAGGTGAGGAAGAAGAAGAAGAAGAAGAAGCAGAAGCAGAAGAAGAAGAAGAGGGATCGTTATCAAAACCCCAAGTGGGCAGATCAGATACAGAAAAAGGGTTAATTAAAGTTCCGGGAGAAAGAGGCAGAGAAAGAGAGTCAAGACGTTCAATAAAAGAAACATGAAAGGAGTTAAAGATCTTGTTTGAATTGCGACCCCAGAGGCGGTAGGCTTTGGAGTGTGGAGCGTAACCGATAAGGGTACAGGGGATGGAATGGTGGAAGACTTTTGGCTGGTTGTGAATAAGGGCAAAGGCGCAGCATCCGATCTCTCTCAGATGGGACAGAGAGGTGATTTCCGTGCCAAAACTCGTAAGGTGTCTTCCCTTGGAGGGAGGTGGTGGCTGTCAGGTTCATAAGATAGGCGGAAGTGGAGCAGAATTCGTCCCAGAGGTTGGGTGGTGCATCACAGGCCAAACACATGGTACGAGCACGGCACATGATCGTATGATGGAGCCATTCTGTGCGACCATTTTGGGTAGACATGTGAGGGGCAGTGCAGTGGTGATTGATGCTGTGAGAATCACACCAGGTGGTGATGGCGTTGGAGACAAGCTCACCGTTATCGGTGACCAGGATCTTAAGTTTGTCCCCAGTTTGATTCTCAACGGCGCAATGCCAGTTCTGGAGGACAATCGCAGCCTCACCCTTACTTCTCAGCGGTAGGCTCCAAACATAACTGGAGTAATCATCTATGACATTCATGGAGTACAGACACCTGGATCGGGACTTGATGGCCATGGGGCCGGTGAGATCTACAAATACACGTTCTAAATGTTGGGTGGCCTTTGGGCCTTCACGAATTTTTGGGATGGGAGAACGAGCTTGTTTGCCTAGGATACAATGCTCACATTTGGGAGCAGAGGATGAAAGATCTATGGGCATTCCATCAGCGACTTTGTTCCGAGCCATGTCAAGAATTGTCTGAACACTGCAGTGACCTAACCTATGGTGCCAGGTGGTGAGGTCGGGCACACAGAAAGCAAAAAAGGCTTGTGGTTGTGCTGCAGGCATTGGCAAGTGTGAAACTAGGGGCACAGAGACAGTGGACAAATGGTCATGAGACATGGAACCACACACAACGATGGCATTGCCGGGATTTGTGACCCAGCAGGAAGAGGAGTCGAAATGGGTAACGTAATGGCCAGATTTGTTTAGCACAAGGACTGAAATGAGGCAAACCGTTGAAGTAGGTATGAAAAGGACATCACGGAGAAGTAGTTTGCAACCTTTGCCGATGGTGATATCGATGTCATCAATCCCAACAGCGTACATGCAACTGCCCCCCAGGCCCTTGACAGCGAAAGGCGAAATGGGACAGAGTTGCTTGAAGTCTGAGCGTTTGGATGAAATGTGGCAGGTGGTGCTCGTATCAAAAATGAAGGGGCGGTTGGTAACGTCGTTAGCAGGACTCCGTGTGGTGGAGAAGGCAAGTGGGGCACAGGTGATGTCCGTGAGGTCAGGTGCGGTGTGACAGGTCCAATTGATGGATGCAGAGGCGGGTTCATCAAGGCAAGCCAGATACGCATGATAGTCGTAATCAGTTGCAGGGTTGTTGGTTGATGGGTTGACAGGTGGAGGCAGTGTCGTCGAGGTAGTAGTTGCAGCAGACAACACATAAAAAATGCCATTTAGCATAATTTGCTTCAGGGGTTGGGTTTGTGACGTCGCAGGAGTGGTAGCTGGAGCAGGTGGGGATTGGGTGGTGGAGGCAACCAACACAGTCTGGGTTTGAGACTGACCACCTGTGCGACAGTGTCAGTTCTGTAACAAGTTTGGCCATGGAGAGGACAACTGCCATGCCCCTCATACTGGATGTCACAGGGTAATTCCCTGCCTAGTCAGCATTGACCACAAGTTCCACGATAAGTCCCTTTGCTTGTCTCACTTCTGTACTCAGCCACGTCATTGTTAGTGTTCGAAGGTTCAGTTCAGTTCAGTTTTTTGACCCAAATGTGGAAAGACTGAGACTGAAACCGGTCCAGGACTGACCTGGATAGTGGGAAGACTGAACTGAACTGCCTAGGACCGGTCTTTTTTGGTCCATGGACCGAAAAAGACCAGTTTAAACCAGTCTGGACTGATACTTTATCATAAAATGTGTTGCACTAATGTAAGGATATATATCTCAACAATAATTATCCAGAACCTTACAAGAACTATACACATTGATAGCCCTTACAAATCTCTGTAGTTTGGTCCAACTTTCAAGAGATCTTATCACGATTTGACTTTGATATGATCAAAACAAAGGTGCATCCACCAAATGACTTATGCTAGACACAAAGAAATATAAAGTGATAACCATAAATTAGATGTCATCTACTATACATTGACAGAAGGTGGGAATAATTTTATACATGTCAGCTTCATGTTCAATAATATAATTAAGCAAATGATCAACATATGAGCAAGATACAGTTAAAATCACTCTAATGTGTCAGAATATATGTAATAAAATTGATTTATTTATATCTTGGTCAGTTTTTAACCGTTTTGTATGAACCAAAGCTTGAAATTACCAGAAAATATGTGAGAACATGGCGGAATATATATTCCCACGACAAGACCGGTTTAAACCGGTTTAAACCGGTCTTTTTCAGTTTTAAAGAGATTTTCAAAATGAAAAAGACTGAACTGAACTGAAAGAAAATGGCCCAAGACTGAACTGCTGGTTCAGTCTTTTTCAGTCCAATTCAGTTCAGTTTCAGTCTTTTTTTCAGTCCTATGAACTGAACTTGTAAACACTAGTCATCGTGCCCCAGCCTACTGGGAAGTTTAGATGTTAACAAGGGGGTAATGTCACGGAAACATGATGTAATGTTGTGATGGTCACGGGTGACTATCACTTTTTCTTTTCCTGCATGTATGACTCATTCGATACATTGGACGATTTTCCCACCTTCTATACAATTCTACCACTTTCTGTCTCCTTCCGTCACTTTCTCCACATATACAGTATTTGACCAGTCACGTGAACACCACCAGTCATTTGCACATTCGACGATTTCTCACTCCCTACTGCGTTTCTCAATAAAACAATTATTGTAGTTGATGCATAAAGCCTCTGGCATGTATAAAGTGAAGTTGAAATGAAAAAAATAAAATGTTTTGCTTTTTTAATTCTCAAAATACATTTTTCGGCATTGGTTTTGAAATTCTCAGATGGCTCATAACATCTCATCAAGCACTACTTGCATGCTCTTTCATGGTGGGCAATGTCACCAAACCACAGGTGCATTGTTTGAAGAGTGGTGTTTGGGATCTGGATGTGATACTGGTAATTAATCACGGTATTACGTCTACCAAAATATGCTCTGGAACTCCTAATTCGGTTATTCAGTTTTCACACCCTTCACTCCACTGACTGCTACGTTGACTGGTCCCTTGCCTTGGACAATGGCTCAGAAAGCTCTTTCTCAAACCAAGAAGACCCAGATCAGCCGAGAGAAGTAGTGTTTCAAGGTCCGGTCCAGTTCGGTTTTTTGACCCTAAAATGGAAAGACTGTGACCGTGACCAGTCTAGGACCGACCCAGATATTGGGAAGACTAACCGGACCGATTTAGACTGGTCTTTTGCAGTCTTTTGCAGTTGATAGACCGGTTTAGACCGGTTAAGACTGGTTTTTTGTTGTAACATTTGTTATACTATAAAACCTACATGTATCTCAACAAATATTACCCAGAACACTTAACAGTCAGAGAGAGAAGGATAGACATTGTAATTCCCTAGGGTTTAATCCAATGTTTAAGAGATTCTGTCAGGATTTGACCAAGATATGGCCAAAACAAAAGTGTGTTGTCTAATTATGAAAAAATAATGGTATCAAAAATGTATTTGGTCATATCTTTTTCAGTTTTTAATCATTTTGGATGAACTAAGGGCCAAATTCAAGGCAATAAGCAGGGCAATTAGGTGGAATAGCTTACGTGATCAATAACTGGTTAGGACCGGTTTGGACCGGTCTTTTTGTGGTTAACAATGTTTTTCAATTTTGAAAAGACCTTAACTGCAACTGCTAAAGACCAGCCTTAACCTGGACCGCTGGTCCGGTCCATTTCAGTCCAGTTAGGTCCGGTTAACCAGTCTTTTCCAGTCCTATAGACTGAACCTGTAAACACTAGAGAGAAGCATGACTTGCTCATGGCCCGTGCCGTCATTTGGTACCAACAAGAACTTGCCAAACCATGTGGTGAGACACGACTTGGTCTTTGGAAAGTTTGTGAGACAGTTTCGGATGAATACTACAAGGAGACAAAACAGAGGGTTGTATTAAATTACACTACTCTGCGAAACCTTGCAAAACCAGGAGCCCGCACAAAGGCACAAGCCAACTTTCAGGACAAAAGCTGGATCACCAAGGAGGAGAGCGATGAAGTCATTCGATATGCTGTTGAAACAGCCAGTTGGGGCCATCCATTGAGTCAACGACGCCTCAAGGAGCACATTGATCACATCCTTCGGACACAGATTGGATCCAAATTTCCATCTGATGGTGTTGGTGCAAACTGGACACGTCGTTTCATCGAGAAGCACTCTGACCGGCTCCACATTTATACAGCAAAACCACTTGATATAGCACGTGGGAGGGCTGTTAATCTGGAGGCTAATGACAGATACTTCAACACTGTCGAGGCCATTCAGTTGTGAGGTGATGACGGAAAACCAATTGCACCGGAATGCACTTACGCTATGGACGAGATCGGGTTTCAGCCAAATGGAGATGAAGGCTTCGAAAAGGTTATTGGTCCACCTGGAAAGAAGCTCCAGTACAAATAGCAGGCCAGAACATGCGAAAATACTACTGTTCTCGTGACAGTTGGCGGTGATGGAAAGCAATTGAATCTAGCTGTCATTTTCAAGGGGAAAGCATATCTTGTCCGCTGGTGCCAGGACAATCCAGCAAATGCATTGTAAGTTAAATTGGGATCAATGGGAGTTAATCATCTAACGGAAGCTTTAGAAGTATTCCAAGAAGGGGTGGACAAACCAGATGATTCATCTTAAATATGCCAAAGATTTCAATGCTTAGACGAAAGCTATTGCGCATGGCCGAACCCGAGTCCTATATGTCGACTCACATGATTCGCATCTCACCTACGAATTTCTCCTGTACTGCAAATCAAAAAAAATTCTCGTTGCCACATATCCAGCCCATGGCACGCATGTATACCAACTTCTCGATGTCTGTCTCTTCGGTCCTTTGAAACTCGAATTTGGTCGTCTCCGGGATGAACATTACCATAACGCTAGGGAAGCGGTCACTAAAGAAAACTTTTTAGCAATATATGGGCAAGCGCACCTCAATGTCCTTACACCCAAGCTTATCAAGACAGCATTCCGAAAAGTTGGCATCGTGCCTGTCAACCAAAACGTTGTAACACCCGAAATGATGGCACCAAGCAAAGATACTTCCTACAAGACATTTATGCCCGTTATCCCTCCTACACCAGTGCGGATCGTATCGGATCTCCTTATGGACACTGTTTGGCCTCGCATTGGTGCAGAAGACCAACCAACTGTCCCCTCATTCCCCATCCATTCTACTATCCCACAGCTCGCAGCCACAAATCTCGGATATCTCATGTCAAATTCTCCCATCAGGTTGTCGTCACCACTGCCAGATATGCCAGATATGAATATGTCACCTGTCAAAGGCTGATTAGCGACAGCTGAAGAACCAAGGGCAAAAACAATTTACAAGCTGAAACTTGAGGAGATGTTGCATATTGAAAGGGCCAGAGTATTGAAGGCCAAGGGTGAGGCTATGCAACTCCAGGCAATTGCTATACTGCAGCAGGTCTACTGTGGTCGTCTTCATGGTCAACTGGAAACAAAGGAGAATAAAAAAAATAAGAAGGACAATGGAGGGAAGCTCAATGGGAACCTACCATTCCTCCTCACAAGCAACGAGTTCCTTGACCATGTCAAGTGGAAGGAGGAAGCCACAGAGGCTGCCTGCACAGCAAAGGAGCATCGAAAGGACTGGAGGCTGGACTATGCCAAGGAAATGGCAGAGTGGGAGGAGGCAGAGGTGGCATGAAAGGCTCGAAATAAGGGCCGGGATACGAAGTTGAGGGTAGCAAAGGAAGTCTGGCAACATGAGAAAAAGGAGGTAAAGACAAATGGTGGCAAGATAAAGGATTGGAAGCAGACTCACCCAGAACCAAGGCAATCTGACCCAGAATTCAAGCATGAACCCACTATACCTAAGCCCAGACTTCGCATGAAGGAGGCCAAGAATGTTGGGGAGGAGAGCGGGGAGGAATTCAACCTTGATGGCTCCTCAGAGGAGGACGAGTAAGTTGTCGTTGCGTTTATCAGGAAATCGTGGTGAGAACTTCCCACAGTTGTTCACATGACCGGTTTTGGCAAAATTGGACCTTTTTCAACCAAAATGTCTCTGCATCTGTTCATTTTCCTCCGATTGTCATCAAACTTGTTTCACATATTTTTGAAGTAGTAATTGTTATTTCTATGTAGTTAGAATGAAAGATTTCTGAGTAGATCTCATGATATGCTGTAAAAAGTGATTTTGGTGTTCAAAAGACCGGTCAATTACTATACAGGATATCCCTGAACATTCTAGTACCTCCTGTAGGATACGTATATAAACCTGTTGTATCTCTGAGACGGGCCTTAAGCTCGTTCTTCTGTAGAATCTGGTGTTCTACCTAGTGTCTTCAACAGAGCTATCTTCCCTCCTCTTGCCTGCATGTGGACTGTCCCATCCCTCAAAGGGACTTCAGAAGACTTGTGCAACGTAGCACTAAGTCTTACCTCTACTCCTCTTTGGACCTTCGCGTCTCAAAGCCTGTTGGTGCTTCGTCACTCAACTCAGAAACAGACGACCAAGTGACACAGTGACCAGACTGTGACAGAGTTTGTCGCTACTTTAAGTACTTATATGTGATGACACACCTTCCTTATTTGAATATATGTGTGCATTGTGTTAAGATTGTGGGAATTTTCACCGCTATCATTAGGGTCATTCATGGTACTCATTTTTGGCTCCTTTTTAGCTACTTTTTGTTTTACTTTTTAGTTACTTTTTCAAAAATGACATCTGAAAATGACATGAAAAGGAAGCCAAAAAGGACCCTTTTTGAAAAATTGTGCTACACTCCCATTTTGGGAATCATTAGGGCATTTCACAGTAGCCATTATTTTGCTTATTAATTTGACCATTCTCATAATTCCCATCAGTTTTCCTTACTTTTTTCTGCTGTTCTTATCAATGGTGGCAATAGGGTTGTTCACAGTAGCCATTATTTGGCTCATTAATCTGGCCATTCTCATGATTCCTACCAGTTTTCCTTACTTTTTTCTTCTGTTCTCATCCCTTCATTGCCACCATTGATGAGAACAGAAGAAAAAAGTAAGAATAACTAATGGGAATCATGAGAATGGCTAAATTAATGAGCTAAATAATGGCTACTGTGAAACGCCCTAATGAAGGGATGAGAACAGAAGAAAAAAGTAAGGATAGCTGATGGGAATTATAAGAATGGCCTAATTAATGAGCAAAATAATGGCTACTGTGAATGACCCTATTGTCTTTTTCACTCCCGTTTTCGTTTCCATTTTCACAGCTAATTTGAACTCCACTCCTCAGTGTTGATCACTCCTTCCCCTATGCCAAAAGCCTCCAAATGTGTCTGGAAGCCAACCGCCAAGGCTGCTGAACTTACAACCAGCAGTGTGCCCCCCTCTGACAGCGAGCAACCACCCACTAGCAGGCAAGCACCAAAGGCACGTCGAATCTATTGAAATGAAGCTAGGATGGAATGACTTCTCAACTGGCTGGAAGAGAACCCTGAGGAGTGCCAAAAGCTCTTCTCCAACTCTTTAAAGGATGCCAAGGAGGAGGGCTGATGCAGATGTGTGGCGAAGGGCATGAAATCTGAGTTCTATAAGATGATGGCAATGGCTGTCTTTTCTGTGGATGATGATGCAAACATCCATGCAGATTTTCATTCCAACCCTGTCAACTACACGAAATCAGTTGACAACTACATCACAAGGTAGGTTTTTTTTCATTTATATCCCTGCCCTTTATCATGACACTCTTTGTACAGGCTGCAGAAGGAATATTGCTCTTTCAACAAGAAGCTCAGATAGACAGGCGCTGGTTTACAGTATGAAGACCTAGAGGAGGGGAGCAATTTACAGAACTTGGTTGGTGAGTACAACATATCATTTACATCTTGTCACCGTTGCTAACTATATTACAATCTAGAACAACTTAAGCAGGACTTTCCATACTGGAAGCACCTGTATGGTTTCTAATGCACGCTACCAAACTTCAATCCCTATACTGCCTCATTAGAGCCTGGACAAGACCTTGCAGCTGAAGCCTTGGCACTTGTCCAGAATCAAGGAGCAGCTGATGATGATGCTGACGACCTCTACGATCCCAACGACGACATGTTTCCCAGCCCTGCTGACAACGTTGGGGATCATGCCGATGGGGATAACCCTGATACTGAAGAACTTGCTGGAAATGTAAGGTTATCTGAGTCTTCATTTCCTTATGTTTGCTCATCTTTGATTTAGGATGATAAACTAGGGACCCTCAGTAGCTGTAAGCAAAGCCCCACCCCCACCCAGCCATTTGAGTGCTGTAGCTCTTTTCGAATGATCAATCACAGGATATCTATGTCAATGCAAAGTACACCTCTGTCTAAATCTAGCTCCATTTCTATTCCCCATTCCAAACTATCTACCTCCTGCTTGACTACATTGTAAAAAACTAAGGGAAAGCGGACACGTCAGTGGCAGGATGCCTTCATGGATGAAAACAAAGCTGAGGCTGCAGTTCTCGCAAGTATCACGGTGGATAAACATGCTCGTAAGATGGCGGAACATGCTCAATGCATGGCGGAACTAGGAATAAAGAAGCAGCGAATGGATATAGAGGCGAACAGAAAATGACTTGAAGCCGAAGATTGCTGACTTGCCACTCAATACCAACGCAAGTGTGAGAAAGAACAGCACGATCTACAGATGCTCCACCTCCGCCTGCAGTTAGGGATCGGCACAGGTGAACCTGTGGGTGCCGAGAGGCTGACCCACACCCATACCCATATGGGTGAATGACCTGTCAACCCATGGGTCATTCTGATGGGTTAGCATGGGTTAGCGTGGGTAGCAGGTCACCCACATGGGTAGTGTTGCCGTGGCTTGGCTAGCTGTGGACCGACTCAGTAAGCCGCTCGACTCAGGAGCGACAACTACTTGGTCAACTTGAACCACACACAAATAAAAATAACATCAAAATCTTTTTCTTTTTTTTGCCCCTCCTAAGTTGTACAATCATTATACTAATAAAGGTACTACTACTCAGACCCTCCTCCTTCCAGTTGAAACTCTCATGGAACCTGAGATGTGAGAATGGCTTGGGTGCATGCTGAAACGGTTGGTGGAGGACACAACCAAGGTTCTGGGATTCAACAGCATGTCTTCATTCTGAGTGACGACAGGGAGTCAGTGCGGCGGGGAACCAAGGGGAAGGATGTGACGGAAGGCAAGCGCACATGTGGGCCCGTGGGGTGCCATTGCGGCCAGAGTTGTTGGGGCGAGGTGAGCCACTACAGAGGACGCAGAGCAGAAGAGGATGTCTGGCAGGCCCTGATGGCATAGCAACACCGATGCCACAGGCATTGCCAGTGGGTGTACGCGAGTGTGACCAAAAAAAACAAACAAACAAACAAACAAAGAACTTAGGGCCACGCTCAGCGACAGAGGACACAACCGACAGAGAGGGGATACATGTGTGGCAAGGACAACGAGGCAGGACAACAAGGAAGGACAGAGAGAAAGAAAATAACAAATGTCAGCCCTGAGAAAAAAAAAAAAAAAAAACAACAAACCAATCAACCAGGAACCGCGCTCGGCAGCAGAGGACACAACCGACAG
>QLPA01001070.1:1425-107454 GCA_003313945.1 Lactifluus pinguis
CGCTCTGCGCTCCCGCTCTGCACTCCCGCTCTGCGCTCCCGCTCTGTGTCTGCTATGCATTCACTGCTCCTTCCTTTACCACTTTCTCTGTTAAGGTTCCAAGCAGGACCTTTGAGTGAAGTGCACCTAACGCTAACTTTCGACTTACAACGGTTCAAGATAGTGAAGACTTCGCAAGCGGCAAAGTCAAACTCACTTTAGATGATGAAGATCTCTCAGACTTTGCTTATGTTCACATGAATACTTTAGACTGTCAGAAAACAGGCTTAGATTCTGAAACAAAACTGAGACTTAAGGTCTCAGTAGTTGCCTCAACATGACTTAAATACATGATGATATCATAGCCAAAAGTAAATAAGATGATATGAAACAGAGCCATGACACCGCTCCGTAGCCATAGGGGCTGTGGACATCTTCGTATAGCTTTTCTGTTCTTGCAGGATCAGATGCGAATCAGCAAGTCATCGCGTGGCTGTCCATCAGACTACTTGCGGCTATACAGTGCTAAATAAGTCTGATCAAAGAAGCAGTACGTACTGTGATCAGTGAGGTAATGGGATGTATGAAGGGAGGTGAGATCAATCACAAGATCAATCAAATGTCTATCCACAACACGAGGCATTGACGTAAGAACTAAATGAAGACGCACGGAAGAGGCGGTCCGGAGCACGTGATGAGAAAGTGTATGATCCGCCTGCAATCATAACATTCTCTGCCTCTATCCTCTTCTTCACCTTCTGTACCCCTACTTCCTATACCTTTACCTCATCCTTCTCCTTCTTTTGTACCTTCTCACCTACAGAAAATTTATTCTGTTAGCTGTGACTACTACACCCAGTATCAAGCTCAATACCCTACTCTCTATCTTTACAAATGCCCTTTCTAATAGTTTCTATTTGCACCATCACCTGTCATTTTACATTGAATTGATTTAAATTATATTTCCTTCTTGCCCTTCTCTGTCTTAGCATTGTTGCTACCTTTGCCATTGAAAAGATAAAGCTTTTCTTTAGAGTTAAAAATTTAAAAGAAGTTAAAATTTGAATTATTCTAATTTAACACAAATTGAGCTAAGGTGAAACAAAATCATATAATTAGGGTTACTGGGCTTTATTTATGAAATTGTCACTGTGTCACAATAATAGCATTTATATTGTTAATAATATTTGTTATTTATATGACTGAGGTTTGAGAAATAAAGAGATATAACTTTTAAAGACTTTATTTTTGAGACAAAAGCAGGGGTTTGGGGGCGCAGCCCCCAACAAGCTGGAGTTCGGGCTGGAGGTGAGAGGCATGAGCCAGGAACTGGCGAGTGACTCGAGCCATAGGCTCGAACTTCAGCTTGTGGAGGGGAAGGACGGGGCCAGTTTGATCACGTGAATTGACGTTACTCAGCAGCGAGCCGAGGTATCGGAGAATTCTGAGGACCAGATTGGAATCGTCGGGGTGAACAATGGGTGCATGCTGTCGCAGTGCAATCAAAGAATTGATGGAGAGCGGTTCGATCGCAGCAAAAAGTTGTCCCATGATCGACCGAAACAGAGCCTGGGCTTCATCTGAATTAAAGTACGCTTGGAGGACTTCTTCGTACAAGTTGTCCAGTGGACCTTCACCACTGTGACCTCGAGAGGATCCCAACAGGCGCCGAACACACTCGTTGTAGCTAAGGCCAAGACTTGCAGGGCTATTTAAGAATCCACATGCAACGGCCGCCCATTGAAACAAGCCCTCCGACGCCCACACTAGTTTGCTTCCATGGTCTTTGAACACGTCCTTGCGGAGCTTGCTCTGAATATACAAGCCAATGTCTTGCTCCGTATTGGAAGCCAGTTGGGGGTCATCCATGTAAAGAGTACGGGCGGACGGTGCGTTGGCGAATGCATGTTCGATGGCATCTTCCGACCTCGAGGTGATGAGAATACGAAAGTTTGGCGGGAGGTCGATGAGGCGTTGGGCAAGAAACGTGTGCAGTGGATTTTCGCCATTTTTCACACCACTCTCATCCAACCCATCGACGACGATGAGAATTGGATCACCAGGTGGTAGGCTCTTGAGTGGTTCGAGGAGGAGCCATTCAAAGAGTCTACGACAATCTCGAGTGGTACGAAGAGACGAATTCCCCGCAATGGCCCTCTTGAGGCCAAGCCTGAACGGAGGATAGCGATCGGAGAGGTCACGGGCAAGCGTCGTAAAAAAATGATAAGCTTCGTCCTTGGGTTGCTCCGCCCGCGAAAAAGCAACATAGGAACCAAGATACGTCTTGTCGAAGTGAAGTGCGACCTCGTGTGCAATTGATGACTTTCCTGTTCCTGCTTGGCCAAAGAGAACGAGGCCACGTTCAGATTCGGGATTCTCGACCCATTTGACGATGTGATCCAAGAACTCTTTGCGTGTGCCCTGGTAACAGCCTTTCCTATCGGTGAATCGCCATCCTCCCAAAAGGCTTTCTCCGATTATTGTGCCCAATTCTGGGTTCCTCTTGTCAGACCGATGATCGGTGATCTTGAGACTCAAAATGACGCACCAGTTTCTGAATCTAGGTTCGAAATATCCGTTACTTGTGTTCTTGCATCATTCCGTAAGTCAGGGACAGCAGCACCAGCGGTGACAGCAACATGCATGGGGAATTTTCCTCGTAGCTCTCGTAGTCGGACGACGGTCTCGCGGAGGTGTTCGACATTTTTCAAAGCCTGCGTTCCTGGTAATCACGTGTTGATAAGGGGCAATGAGAGAGGTCAGGATAACGTACCAAGTTGTTTGACAAATAATTGGGTAAACGCGTACGATTTGATATGAGTGGCACATTCGTAGACGCACTGCAGCATCTCGTCGAGAATTTTTGCTTGTGTAGACGCTGGTTGGATGTTCCTCAAAACATCCCCATTTCCAAATTCAAACGCATTCAGTATCGCCTCAAGTAGTGATCGGAAGTTGTCGTCATGCCGTAACTGGTATACCAGAGTCTGCCAACGAGCCAAAAAAAAAAAAAGAGGGTGGGCAATCCATTTCATCTAACAAGGCAAGGGCGCGCACCTCGGAAACATTGGAGAGCTGGGTCCATGCTAAGCTGGCACGCTGAGGGGCAGCAATTAACTCGGTGAATAAGAGAAAATAGTTATGAAACATACTTCTTTGACGATTGGACTGACGGTGTCCATCACCTGCTTCATAACACTAACGGCATTTTTCCATGTAGCCATCGCATCCATGGCTTCTTCAGCGAGATCGGGATGACGCGACATCCCCGTCTGGCTGTCCGGCACTGCTCCCACAGGAGTGCCGCGGTCAACGAGAAGATCACCCGTCCTAGAAAATTCAGATATAGGAACAGTAACTTCCGTGCCGGTGGGTTGCGCGGTTTCAGTGTTAGATGGGACAATTGGACTCGTAACGCCTCCTTCCGTGACAGGGTTGTCCAATGTAAGATTCGGGGTGTCGGCCGTGAATGTCGCTGTCCGAGAGGAACTTGGGTTTGATGACACTGTAATCGTTAATACTGTGGCCGGCTCTTTGGTTTGTCCAGAATGCCCATCAGCATTTCCGAAAACAATGTCGAGCTCTACGTGTAGGGTTCTCAGCCAGACGCATCAGTGAAAATTCTTCTGAGACGAACCGCGAGGTGGTTCACAGGCTATCCTTTGACTTCCAATAAGGATGCCATTCTGTTTGGTCCTGTCCGCATACAGAGATACGGTGAAGTGACGGTGCGGCTGTACCATGCTGCTGGAGATCAGCCACAAATATAACTGAAATACTGCAATTTCTCACAAAGTGTCGAGATTCTCATTCCATTCCACGATATTCTCCCTTCTCTGCACAGATCGCGTCTGCTTCGTCGTCGCCCCGTAAGTCACAGTGACATAAAAAACTCCTTTCCTCCAGAGGAGGGTCTTGAAATGCGGAAGGTTGCGCGCTCTGACGACTGGCACGGGAAAGAGAATTAGTACCTCTCAGAGCGCGATCACCATGGAAGTACATACCAGTCAACCGGAGCGGATGCGAGCCTGGTTGCGTTTCGGTGACCCGAGTGCGGTGCCTGTGCCTTACGCCGGCGTTCTGAGAACCTGAGCTGTTGTAACGATCAGCTGTGGAGACATCGGGACAAGAGACTTTTGGCATACGGATTCGGGGTCATCTAGGTAGCGTTTGAAGAGAGTAAGAAAGAGAAAGATACGTGGGAGAGGTTGAGAGTTGTTGAGCCTTGAGGTAACCACATGTCGTCTGCATTTTGCCAACTAAGGCACGTTGTCTCCGCCAGCGTTAGCGGCAAGGTTCGAGAAGATCGATAATCATCATGTCACTTGGTTCACTACGTTCATTTTCGATCACTCGAACTTCTGACCACTTCACCCCGGGCGCCTTTTTCAAAACGGTATTACCTAGGTACGAAGTGACACTGCAAGATACTGTACTTTACAACTCGGCTCAAAGGGAAAGCCCGACACGAGACAAAGTATCAGTTAAAGGCGTAAGCTACGCACAGTAACGGCCGCATACAACGCCAACAAGCTGCCCGAGTACTTGCTACGCTTGATCGATCTTGATCAATTAATCTCCGGCGACCGTGCGACAGTGATAATGAGAAACGAGATGAGTTTCAGCACAAAAATATACAATCTGTTTCCACATTCGAACAAATTAATCATTTCACAAATAAGAAAAGGGAGAGGAGCGCACCTGATCTTCTTGGTGACCACGGCCATATGACCAGTTTGTGGGCCGCCGCGGGGAGAGAAGAAAGGTGGCCAACATGGCACGTGAGCGCGAACGAGCTGATTGTCGACGCCTAGACGTGTCGAAGCAGGAAGTTGTGAACGGCTCAGGAGAGCTCATTCCAAGAGTTTAAGTACTATGACCGCACTCGGCACCAAAGTTAGAAGCGCAGCTCTGAGAGTATCTTGTCAGTCACGATGTGGCTCTGTGTTACGACTTGACGCACACTTAGAATAAAAGCAAATAGTATGCTAACATGAATGGCAGCGACAAGTCCAGATGCTCCGCTCGAATTACTGTAGGGTAAAATGAACGTCTCGGTGATAGTATCAAGCAGAACAAAGGCGCCAAAAGTCGCGACTGCCTTTTCAAACACGTATAGGGGTCGGATTCTGCGGACAACAAAATCAATCTTAAAAGCTTAAACACCCAAAGTAGCCACCAAGACGAACCTCTGAGTGCGGGGAAAGTCGAGCTCATATACGAGCGATAGGATAAGCTGAGACACTTCAAAGTTTTTGAACGTGATATTCTCCGGCCAGCGCATGCGTTGTGGACCCGAGTTAACCAGCCCTGATTAGAGCTCTGAATATTCCGCGGCAAGGGCTCAGATCTGTGAATATGGATGATCCACGAGTGGATGAGATGCCACGCCTTTACGTTTCTCATCGCTCAGCGCAGTAGTTGACCCAGTTATTTTGGCGAGGCGCCTGCGCAGAGCAGTGACATTGAGCACTTCATTTTACGAGGTAGTCACACCTTCAGGCAACTCTAGAGTGCCAGATGACGACGAGCTTGTCTTGGTACCACTCCTGTCTGAGTCCGCTTCTCGCTCAAGGTCCTCTCGGCGCTTCTTCGCGTCGGAGATGGCCGTCTCCCACCGACGAACTCGAGACGTCGCAACATGTTTTCAGGATCGCCGCAGATTGCTGACAGACATAGAGTAAGGAGTCATTCGTTTCCATATGAGAAGGTATCTTCATGATCATGGCCTGATAGATTGGGAGGAAATGTGGAATACGAACCAAGGCAGTCGAAATACGCACGAATGTATGGAGAGTCCAATAGTACCTGACCCACCCCCAGCCAACTGCCTTCGCGAATGAAACCCAGATTCCTGTGGTCAAGATAAGCACTGCATCTGCGAGCGCTAATGTGCGGGCGTCGCTTGAAAACGTGGAGGCGAACTGCAAGTTGAGCGGAGCGCCACGTGTTTCTATATAGTACGGTCCATATGAAGAGTGAAAATCGGAAAGAGCGTGAAGAAACTCTAAGCAAGGATGCATACGGTGCACGGAAGCCAAGGCACACCTTGAACTCATGTGTTCAGATACTTGCTCCCAATATCAAAGGGACGTTGCCTCGACGACTTGAGCCTCATGTTGTTCAGTGAGCGAATCAGGTTGAAAATGAAAATGTAGGCATCGTTTCCTTGAGTGTCAACGTTATAACTTTTGGCAGGGGTTGTCGAGATAGCTGCGGAGTCTGGAGCCTTGAGAGGAGGATAACTTGACATGTAGGACAAAGTGAAGAAAAAGGCGTGGACGACGCGGACCGTTGTGAGATATTATTGGTCATCACCGTGACAGGCTGACAGCATCACCATCGAAATCTCGATCCACACCCAAGTCACTTTGCCGTTATTGCTCACTCATGAGCTCGAGGATCCGTTTTACCCACTTGTCGCAATGCCACGAACTTTCTAACAAATAGTGATTGTTATCAAACGGACGACAGGTATCTCGAGAAGCTTCGTTAACGTAAAGCCGTCGACAACCGAAGTGGTGCATGGATAACTTGGCCCGTTGTCCTGCAGCTGCGCCTCCCACTTCTCCGATCGACTAACTCCCCCCCCCTTTTTTTTTCCCTGTGCAGCATCATGGCAGAAACAAACCGCTTTGTCGAAAGAGCTCTCCGAGTCCGAGTTCGCGAACGATCTTCAAAAGACCCAAACATGTGTCCCATCGACAATCGGATTTTCCGCGTCGCAGTCAAAAAGCCTCGGTACCAGACGGCTGACCTACTACGAGGATTGCATTCAGACCGAATTTTCTTCCCCAACTGTCTACCCCACCGGACAAGCTAAACATCGACGAGCCGATGCCTCCCTATTCCTATCCCCATCCCGTGTCTTGGTTTTAATTTGCTTACATGATTACCCTCCACCCGTGACTTGTTTTCTTGTCCACCAGAGATTCCGAGCGGAGGGGCATCTTTTGTAATCCCCGAAGCGGACGTGTTTGATATCGGTGAGCGGAACGCGATCTTGGCGCCGCTGATCTGGGAGAGAATCGCGCGCTCGCGCCGCGGCACGGCGTTAGAGCTAAGCCATCTTTGCAGGCAGATACTGTGTTCTCACATGCCGCTTGTATAGACGAGGAGTTCCTCTCTGTTTCCAGCGAACAGGACGTAGATTACGCCGCATCAGTGTCCTTTCTTCGCCCGCAGGCTGCAGTGACTTTGGCCACAACAATTACATCTGGAAAGGCGATTCAAGATGTGTCTCCGTTAATCTTTCTTTCGAATCATCAGACCTCTCATTGCTTCTTCCTTTCTGCCGTACTACTTGTCGAGCGGATCTTATCGTTTCATTTCGATACGTCGCTGTAATCTCGGGTGTCTTAAACTTAAGTTACTTTTGGCCCCGATCCGGAACCTGGCTGCCAAACGATGGATTATAGCATCGAAGGACCTAACTAAGATTTGCCTGCTTGTCACAACGGAAAGTACTAACGCCGTCGCCGCCACGTTCCATGTCAAAAAATACGTGATCGTCTTCTGGGATCGCGGCTAAGTTAACGACGGTACGATGATGAAGCCCGCCTCTTTGCGCATCGCCCAATGAGCATGCGCATTGACAGTAGGATTGCATTGATGGAAAGGCGCCAGAACCTTCGGGACATAGAAAGGACCGGTCCAAAAAATAGCCAATACCGAAATCTTAGACTCCGTGCCTCACTGGTACTGGGCACTTCGAGTTTGACGCATTCGCCGTCTTGAGTGAGCCAACCAGACATATAAATACCATCTCAACAGAGCCACATATTGAACCATCCTCCCCAATCCTTCAACCCTTCGCTCTTCACCTCTCTACCTGTGTGATAACTGATATCTTAAATGGGAGGTCAGCCTTTTCAAGTTCTCATACCACGCCACAGGCAGTAGAGTTAATTGATCGGTTTCCAACCCTGTTCCTGGCTGGCACCACATCGGACGCCCACACCGATAGATCCATTTGCAGCATTTGCCGGCATGGCGGTTGCGGTCGTAGCTGGGACCGTACTTTTGCCCGTCGTAGCACCAGTAGCTCTTGGGGCCGTAGGTTTTGGGGCTGCCGGCCCTGTGGCAGGTGAGCTTCAAAACGAATGACGTTCTGTGTCTTGTTCTACCCGCAAGCTGAAACGTGGGATCATTTGAACTAGGTAGTCTCGCTGCTGGCTGGCAGGCGGCAATAGGAAATGTAGCCTCTGGGAGCTTTTTCGCAGCGGCCCAGAGTGCTGCAATGGGCGGCGGAGTTCCCGCAGCCGTTAATGTCGTAGGAGCTGTGGCTGGTGCGGGTGCTGCAGCTATGACCAAGAAAAAGTGAACCATTGTTTCTCTACCTAGTAGTCTACACACGTGTCTGTCCATTCTTATTGTGTCATGGATCGTAAAGTTATCGCATAATGACGTTCCCCGTGATCATACCAAGATGTCATAGAGAACTTGAACATACTGTCTGTAGCATGTGATGTCGTCAGAGTCTGGCAAAACGACCCTGAGCTAAAGGGAAAGAGGTTATGACGCAAAGATAAAACGTAAGTTGTGCGTCTTAACTCCTTTTCAGGTCGCCGCTCCAAGAGCCGCACTCCCGGATTTGGTAGGCCGAGAAATGCGATACACGCGCCGTTATGGATGATGATGGCCTTTACGTCCGCTCTTTATATCCTGCAATGGCTGTGAACAACAAACAATTAATCTAGACGTATTATCTAGAAAGCATTGGCAACTGACTTTACGCCGTCGCTGTTCTTGGCATAATCTTTGTTCCTTCCCTGACTCGATTACGGAAATGTTCTCTCGAAACACACAAACGCTTTGCGCTGCCCAGTAGGTCGAGACCGCTCCACCGGCACATGGACCGCAGGGGGAACATTTTTATAAGAGAGCGCCATGGTTTGTATCCATCATGACCACCACTGGCAATCTCGTCTCGATGCAGCCAATAGAAGACGATTGTAGGGAAACGACTACCAGCGTGCCCACGTTGCCTACACTCGCTCAAGAATACTTTGACGAACTTAAACTGAACATCCGCGGGGAGGTTTACCGTCGCGGTGATCACCAGTATGTTGTATGTACCCCCCTACGAAACTTTCTTACACCCCTCTTTCCTATTCAGCTTTGACGAGAACACGCGCCTGTTCAACGGAAATGTTTTGAACACTTCAAAGGCCGTCGTACTTCCCCTCGACGCACAGGATGTCTCGCAGTAAGTGCACACCACCGTCCGATTCTCTCACTTCACCACCACTGACATACTACTACGCATGACAGAGTAATCATCTTCTGTACAAAACACGGACTTTTCCCATCTGTCAAGGCAGGCGGGTACGGCACAGGCGGTTGGGCGATCAATGGCGACATCGTCATAGATCTCAGTCGGATACAAGACATCGACATCGAACCACCGCATATAGGCGGGGGATATACTAGCTTGCGCGACACCGCCCCTTCCATGAGCAAGGGAAAGGCACCTGTCGGCGAACCCGTACTTGACTCTTCTGGCCCGAAGCACGAGCCTGAGGACATCGCCGAGCAAGCGGCAGGCAATGATCCCGTTCCTATTGCGTGGTTTTACGGCAAAGCGTCTACCGCGGTCGCAAGTTTCTTGCACGGGCCTCCTCTACCACCCGATGAGTCTGGAGAGCAACCTCGCCGGCTGCTGGTTCAAGTTAGTCGCCCGAGTCTTACCATCGACGGCCCGGGTCCGGGCAGCAGCACCCTTCCGTCTGTCACCGACTCACTTACTACCTCGCACTCCGAGGCGGCTCTCATCACCACCACCACCAGCGAGAGAGAATCGGGAAGTGGCACTCTGACCAGTGGTGGGTCCTCTTCTCGCTCCCCTTGGTCAGCCTTCGCCACCAACTCTACAGGATCGTCTCACTCTCCAATCTCGGACGTGGCCCCTCCCTCTTCTTCTTCTCCCGCGTCCGGCGCGCCATTCTCCTGGGCCGACCTTGAGACGACTGGCCCCGTGCGCCCCGACCCGTTCGCGTACATTGACAATGCGGACCCACCTATATATGGAATGTCGCCTCCAACGCCGGTCAGTTCGAGGGTGACCGCGTGGGGAGAAGACGTGGCGTTGTCGTCACATCCTCTCTTCGCAGGAGCGGGAGATGTACCACCCCATCTGACGAGACCCGTACCGCCGCATACACACGCGTACGTTTCCTTCGGTGCTGGGGTGAAGCAAAAGGAAGTGGATTCATTCACAGCGGAGAACCCTCTGGGTGACAGCAATGTGCCATATCACGTCCCATTGTACGTCTACCTTGCTGCCTGCCCTGTTGGCATTCTCATACTAATTTTTTTTTTTTTTCAAACCTTCTTTTCTTCTATCGCGGTTTGAACGGGATAGTTCGGCCCACCCCGTGGGCGCGTCTGTAATGTTGCTCGGCGGCTTTGGATTTTTGAGCAGGTTGCATGGATTGAGCATCGATAATTTGGTGGAAGCCGAGGTCGTCTTGGCCGATGGACGAATTACTATCGTGAGCGAGAAGGAGTATCCGGGTGAGAGTTATTTGTCCCGCACCGCCCTCTCCGTCGTCGAAAGGGTCATGTTACTGACTTGGAAGTCGAGATCTCTGGTGGGGTTTACGCGGTAGCGGTACGGCACTTTGCATCGCGACCCGCTACAAAGCGCGCGCCTACCCAGTCCCCGTCGTCTTTGCGGGCAATCTGATCTAGTACGTCTTTTCTTCGTCCTCTGCATGCATCTCTACCGGGTTTCCCGCCAACGTCTTCTTCTGATACGCTTCTCCCGTGAAAAAGTCGCTTCCACCGCGCGACGGCACCCTCCCTTCTGCGGCATTTCCGTGATTGTGTCAAAGGCGCTCCACGCGAGCTTTACGCAAACGTGCTTCTCACCGCCGGTCCTGCGGACCAAGACTCCCTGGTCGTGATCCAGATGTGTTACGTTGGGCCGAAGGAGCAAGGCCTCGAGTATCTCCAGGCTCTTAGTTCGTGGACTGGCGAGCGCTGCTTGCTCAATGAGGTGCATGAGAAGACTTTCCTTAGTCAGCAGGACAGCGTCGCACAGGTGTTGCGTGGCAAGCGGGGAAATCAATGGTTCATCCGCTCCGCGCTCATCAGCTCACTTCCGGATGAGGTGATAAACCAGACCGTGCTTGAGTTTGCGGACACGCCCGTGGGATGCAGTAAGTCACCGTTTTTTTGGGTTCCCTATATGTTCTGAACTCTGTTTCATTTCAGCGTGGCTTTTCGAACTGGCAGGGGGTGCCATTATCGACTATGAAGAGACGTGCGTCCCCAAGGTACAGCGTGAGGCTGCATTCACAATAGCTGCGTTGCACCAATGGGAGATGGGCATCGACGATCCTCGCTGCGTGACTAGTGCTGAAGAGGTGAGACACCTTTTTGCCATGTCCCATTAACCCCGCTGACCATACCGCGCCTTTAGTGGCTCCGAGAGACGATCAAGTCTGTAGCAAGCGGGGGTGCTTTCCCATCGGTAAGTGTCCTTCCCATGGCATACATACGAGTCATCATGAATAGTGGTGCAACGCACAGTTCCTCGGACGTCACGAGGTGCCCGCGCGTGTGGCCGCTTCTTTCGGTGAGAACTGGGAGCGCCTCGTCGCGCTCAAGAAGCAATACGACCCGACAGGTCTGTTCAGGAATACGTTCTGGCCACTCGACAAGGACGGGGCTGAGATTGATCCAAGCGAGCATGAGCCGCCAGAAGTGGTGTTTCCGGGGACTGGTATACCGTAATCATAGCCAACGTCTGATAGATCTGAGCGCTTACACGGACAAGGTATCTTTGTGTATGAAATTGTGTGAGTTGGGATACAGTGGTGGGGTATCTACGTCTTTGTTTGTTTTATGAGTGTTTGCCATAGACTGTGCATTCGAGGTCTTCAGGGCTGGCTGCTAAAGTGTTGAAATTCCTGCCTTTGTCAATTGAACACATCATCACCAGCTTTCAAATGAAAGCTTCCGCAAAAAAAAAAAAAGATTGAATGGACGTGCAGTGCGCTGCGTGCATTATAATAATAATCTGCAACTTACACTACTTTGCAATCGGGCAAGTCCTCCGACAGTATCAGCGCCATGCCAGGGTTCACCGAGAAGGCATGAATTGTTAGTGTACATGAAACCATCAAAGATCGTGATATCCTACACCACCAATAGCCACAAAAAAAGGGGGGGATTGTGATGCTATATGCGTACCTGGCCGCCCTTCGTCGGGTGTCGGGCAAAAGAGTACAGTAAGAGGGGACGTGATTTTTTTTTCCACCTTGTGCTTGACGACGCGTAAATGAGCCAGCACCATGTGGGGACCGCCTCGGCCTCGGCCCACAAAGCGTTTTTTGATATCACGTGGGTCTATCTTGTTTTCCTGTAATAATACGTAAGTTATCATTATATTCCCGAAAATTCAAAAACAGCATAATAATAATAATAATGCCCTTAAAGTACTGCCCTCACAGTACTGTATATTTCATGAAAGTCCAACACCAAACTCTCAAAAAAAAAAAAAGAACTGCGAAGTTTTTTTTCTTTGGGTTTCAGCAGTTCCGAAGAAATCAACCCGAAAATTACAGTTTTTTACCTTGTCACCAAATTTTCTTTTATACTCTTGGGCATAAATTTTTGGGTTTTCACCAAAAAATTTTTTGACCTTTCGACAAAACAGATCGTGTCCGCGATCGCGCACTAAAAAGCCGAGGAGGCCCTACCGTAGTACATAGCTAAAAACAGCACTTTGAGAAATGCGCCAGGCCATCCAATCTCCACGGGCGCACGGCGCAGCACGCCCATGCATCATGCATCATGCATCAATCCTATGCATCAGGCCTCTGGGAGGGCTCATCTCCCTCGCGCGCACACCAGCATTCATCTGATTCGTGAGATGATGTTGGATAACCCCGCGGTTTTTTTTCTTCTTCCAACTCAGCTCTGCGTAAAAAAAAAAATTGTCCAAGTTTCAAAGGTTTTTGAGGCGTGGATGTGTCATGATGTAACTAACTAGTAACTAATACTACTAATACTAACATGGCATCACCCACCACCCCCCTTTGCACACTAATTTCAGACTTCTGGATTGGCTTGTTCTGTTCAGATCGCGAGCGCCAAGCTTTGCCACATGTATGGCAGTAACACATGGTAAGTTACTAGATACTGTACGCTAAATTTTGTGGTGGCTGAGCTATAAATAAGCGAGAAATTTGGAGTGATCCGAATGGGGGGTCTGATCGCATAGGCCATGTCAGTACTTGTAAATCAGAACCCTCTCTCGTGTCTTTGATGATTTGCTATAGCTTTGATAAAGCATGTACAAGTTCGAATTCAGACGTCCTGCTCTAGTATTGTACTGTTACTGGTACCGTTGTTGTCAGGTACCATCATAATTAGCTTACGACTTGGGCTGCCCCCAAGATAGGCAGGTTACTGTATGTGTATTGTGTTGTTTGAAGTACAAAAAACGGGGGTGAAAAAAAAAAACTACAGATAAAACTCGCAACTTCTATACCAAGAAATGGACCGGTATCCAAGTAGAGCGGAGGAAGGGGATTTAGGTGGAGGTTCCAGGTATTACGCATGGGAGGTTAGACAGCAAAAGAGAGCTAGCAAAGACCATGTACAAATGATGTAAAAAGGAGAAAACAGGAATGAAAAGTCAAAAAAAAAACGATAGTTGGGTCAGTCCGTCGTCGTCGTCAGTCTACGGGATATAAGAAACTCGCGAGTAGCCATCCCAGCGCACCGCTCGAGTCTCGCGCGAGTAACAAGCAATCCTCGCCTTCATCCACGAACAACGGCAAATCGCGATGACGTGACGGATGTCCGGCCTCCTTGACCACCTGATACACGTCGTCGATGTACAGCTTGAAGAACGGGAGACCATAATACTGCACCCCCTGCGGCGGGTCGCACGAGTGGATCACGCGACAAGCATATAGTGCCGGTGCGCGGTACCACCGTGAACTCACCGTCAGTCGAGGCGGCGGTGGCACCGGTGGATGCCGGTGTTGGCCATGTTGTTGTTGAGAGTTGATTCCGTCGGACGTACGTGCGCGACGGGGAACGGGAGAGCGTCGAGGTAGGGAAGGTAGCAGCGAGTCGAAGGTGTGTTTGGCCGGCGTAGGCCCGCGCACATGCTCGTCGTCCTCGTGCTCCTTGCGGTGGTAGTGTTGCTTCTCCCCTCCGCCGCCTGCAAACGAATCCAGCAACCGACCTTGTGACGATGACTTGCGCAGGGGCATCGGCGCGCCCTGCCGCCACGGCAGAGGGAGGTGAGACTGCGAAGACGTTGATTCCGGTAGGTCGACCACATAGCGTACGGACGAAGACCGAGCGGAGCGGATCGAGTGCAGGCTTTCCGTCGATGGTAGACGCATCACCCGGCGCGCAGAGGAACTCGAGTTGGAGCCGTGTTTCTTGTGTGTCGACGACAACGACGACGTAGACTCTGTGAACGACGGAATCTCTGCCGGTGCCGAACGTGACGGTTCAAGGGAGCCCATCATCGCGTTAACAGTACCAACGCGCGTGGCCGACATCTGCTTCGAGCGGGGTGTGAGCTTCTCTGGGTTGATAATATTGAGAGTGAGAAGGTCCCGCGCGGCCTCCTCCCAGCGTGCTCGCCATACGCGCTCCGTCTCTTCGCTTCCCGCATTCATCTCGCCCTCGACGCGTAACGCATCCCACAGCTCACTCCAGCGTGCGCGCACGTCGCGCCACAGACGTGTCTGCCATCTTGCCAACTGGCCGACGCAAAAGGTCACGCCGGCTTGCAGGAGTTTGAGATAGGCTGGTAGCTCGGCGCGAAGCTGTGCACGTAGCGCAAGGTATGCGACCGATGCTTCTTGCAGCGACGAAGGTGGGCGGCCCTTGGTGGGGTTGTGCTGAAGTAGTGCGAGGTGGTGAGGCTCCAGCGCGTGGAGGGTTTCGAGGAGTATCGTCGGGCGTTTGACGGTGTCGAGAAGTGTGCGTAGCTGCGGTAGGAGCTGCTCGCGCACGAGAGCGTCGAGATCCACGCATAGTGAGGTGAGCTGTTTGTCGACGACGACCAGGAAAGCGTCGAATGCCTCGGAGGTGACATTGGGGCCGAGGCCAATCACACGTCCGAACCCCTCGGCCCATATGCGTAAGGCGGACATGAGGGCCTGCACCGACTGAACCCAGTCGAGGGTCTCCTTGGCGAATTTTTGAATAAACTCGTCCGCGCTATGCATGTCACGTTCCATTTGGGCGAAACGTTCGGCTTCTTCGCTGTCGTGTCGAGACATGCTTCTGGGAGTGGTGACGCCGCGGACTCGCACCACAATTCCGAGACCTTTCTTTTTGAGGACATCAGCTGGCTTGCCGATTGCTAAAACTTCCTTGACAATTTCGCGCCGTCGTTGCTCCTCATTGAGAGCGTGGGAAACGGCCTCGACCATAGACTTGGCACGGCGAAGGTTCTCCTTGTCAGCGTGAGAATCGGGTGTCTCCACGATAATGGCTTGTAATAATAGAGCATACTTGAGAACGCGTTGGACAGGTTTAATGAGGAGTGAGGGAAGGTCCCAGGCGTGTGAGTGCTGTTGGGCAAGGGTGCGGGTTCTGGCGTGATAGGCGGCAAGAGCAGGAGTCTGGGGAAGCGAATTGAGATGGGCGAGGGCGGCTGGGTGATGAGTGACATAATGCATGTAGGGTGGTTCCATGTGGGGAATCTTTGACAGATTTAGCCGAGGCGTCAAGAGGATGAGAAAAAAAAGAGGTTTTTACCATGTCGATAAAGAGTGCGCCGACGGCATCCTCGCCCTCTCCAACGGGGATGACGCTACCCAGCGCAGTCTCGAGACGAGTAACGAACTGATCAGCGAATTCGGCAAGTTCGGAGATATTGCTAAAAATGATCCGCGCGTCTTCGCTTGTCATAGGCGGGCCGAGTAGAGTGATAGATGAAGCAGAAGCGCTAGAAAGAGTACGGGAGGAAGAAGATGAGGATTGAGGAGGGGTGGGGATTGGGGGGTCATGGCCTAGGAAGGGTGTTAAGGTGTCGTTAAGCACGTCAGAGATTGGGAATACACACCGAGGGCAACGGGGAGGTGGACTTGGCGAATAAGGGCAAGATCAGAAGCGTAAGCGCGCTCCGACTCGATGAGCTCAAGGAGAGCATGGGTACGTTTGGTGAGACCCGAGGAAAGGATTTTAGGGGGGTGGCTGGCTGAAGGGGGCGGAGAGTCTCTTGTGTCGCGGACTGAAAGATTGTCGGGAGTACTGTCGCCTGTTGAGGTACTAGGGGAGGAGCTAGCGGGCGAAGGGGTGATTGGGAGGGGTTTGTCGGGAGAAGGGGTGCGGGGCATTGGGAGGAAAGGAGAGAGCTTTGGCTTCTCATTGACGAAACCGTCATCGATGACGATATTTGGGGCAGAGAAACCGCCGTCTACTAGAGTATCAATGGAAATGGAGGAGGAGCGGATGCGGGAAATTGGAGGAGGGGGCATATGGGAAGGGAGAGAGTGAGTGTCGGTAAGAGACGCGAGTGGGCGAGCTTGTGGACGAAGCGGAGAACGAGCAGGCAAGGAGGGAGGTGATTCTATTGAGCTCGGAAAGGGTGAAAGTGAATGAGAACGGGAATGGGCCACGAGGGTTGAACGAGGCCCTTGCTCACGGTCGTCTAGGCCGTCCTCGGTCATCTTTTACACGTCGGCGCTCCGTTTCTGCTTTAGCACTGCTGACCTGTATTTTTTATTAATAAACATGATATGATATGAAATGATGCGACATCACCGATGCTCACAAGTTAACGTCTTCACTGGTCGACTGTGACATGTGTCTGACACGCGTATTTTCAAAAACAGCCGAGGGACTGTGGCCCCTCCCTTCCCTTCCCTCGGAAGGCCCTTCCCACACAGTCCGTCTAATGTACTCTACTCATTGTCGTCATACACACGGACATCACGGAATACACGATAAGTGAGTGAACGTTTATCCGCATCTCTATCCCACCGATCCATATAAGGTAAACTTTATCTCTTACCCATCGATACCCCAGACTTTTTCTCTAATGATTCATATTGACCTAACTCACTTGAGCCTCGACTAGTATCTTAATTTCGTGCGCCACATACCCAAAAGGCTCTGTCCTATTCTTGACTTTGGCCCCTATGGATACCTATCACAGACTACAGCCGAGGACAACCGTCCCCGTCGATCGTGAAAGTGTGGCTAGGTCCTTTATCAGATGGGCCATGACTCGCACGTGCTCATTCCCACATTCATCCTATTCATCTGACCGCTCTCTCTGCCACTTATCTGCTACTCTTTCCCCCTTTCGACGTGTCTGTGTTTGCTTGTCCCTCCCCTCCCCCGGGCGTCAGTGTAACTATTCTTTTTTGCAACCGAATGGAAGTGCATTGGCCTGCTAAGGGCACTTTTCACAACTTCCTTACTATCACCCACTAGTAAAGCACACATGTGCCTGAGCTCAGTTTGACTGATCCGTTGACTTAACGCACCAGGACGGTGCGAATGAGGCGCGGGGCTGAAAAGCGCCCGTCCATCCCCTCGGTTCGTAAAACTTTCACTGCTATGCTCCGAGCCAAAGGCGCGTGATCACTCTCCCTACATCGATTGCAACGTTGCGCGGGCGATGTAAAAACGAGATCACGTAACATTCGGCAGTTACTACGAATGCAAATGCTCTCTTCACAATTCACATCATCAATCTCAGCATCGGTCCGCCTTGACGCCATCTGCACTGCCACACCTGGGTGTACTGTTGGGCCGCCTCCTTTCCCCCCACCATCTTCACACCACAACTAGGTTTTTGCTTTGCTTTTGCATTCCACAAAGTTTCTCGACAGATTACCAGAAAGAAGAGGTTGAATGGAAGCAACGCTCGCGTCGTCGGCTTCTTTTCTAGTATCCCAACCTTATTTGTTGGACTGTCGCCAATGGTCTACTTGCATTCCTTTCCCCTCCTTGAACATATCCAGTGTTCCCCTTTCCTTTTTAGCTCCAAGTCCCAGATTAGAGTAAAGCTTTGATATACATCTAATTTTTACCCCTTTTCCCCTCGGACCGACGGACCGTTACGGATATAAAACCTCTCCAGAACGTCGCCTTTGGAACTGTATCATCCATCCTAGTTTGACATGTCGCTTCGCAACTCACTTCCGCTAAGTAATGGGACAACCATCCCACAAATCGGCCTCGGTACCTGGCTCTCGAAACCCCTTGAAGTTGAGAATGCGGTGTGTTGCTATGCCTACATCTGTTTGTATTCGATGACATAATGTGGAAGCACAGGTGGTATGGGCCGTGGAGAACGGGTACCGTCACCTTGACTGCGCGTATGTGTACGGCAACCAGCACGAGGTGTGTGCTCCCGCATCGGATTCCTTTTGGGCGTCATTAACCCACAGCCGCAACGCAGATCGGCGCTGCTCTGAAGAAAGTGATACCGTCTGTGGTACGCCGCGAGGAACTTTTCATCACCTCAAAGCTCTGGAACGACGCGCATCGTCCGTCGGAAGTGGAGGCGCAGCTCGACCAAACGCTTTCTCAACTTGGCACCGATTATCTCGACCTTTACCTCATCCACTGGCCCGTTGCGTTCGTCCCCGGTCGCGGGAACTTCCCGAAGCGCGCGGACAAGCCCGACGATTGTGAAGTTGATGAAGCCACGTCGATCGTGGACACTTGGAAGGCGATGTTGGCTTTATGCAGCACGGGCAAAGTCAAGGCGGTCGGTGTTAGCAACTTTACGATCCAACAGCTCGAGGCGATCTCCAAGGCGACCGGAGAACGGCCAGCGGTGAACCAGATTGAGGCCCATCCTCTGCTGCCACAGGACGATCTAGTGGAGTATTGCAAGAAGGAAGGTATTCACCTTACTGCGTACTCCCCGCTTGGGAACAATCGTGAGTGGATGCGCGATAGAGGCACGGTGGATGGTATGCTGAAACGAGGATAGTGCAAGGCAAGAAGCAGCTGGTAGACTACCCCGAAGTGCAGCAGGTGGCTGAGCGGCTTGGCGCGAGTACAGCGCAGGTTTTGATTGCGTGGGGAGTGTATCGGGGTTACTCTGTGATTCCCAAGTCGGTGCAACAGGGTAAGTGAACCAATTTGGAATAATTGAATTGACCTAATATTGACCGGAGGACAGATCGCATCATCAAGAACTTTGAGCAAATCACGCTGAGCAAGGAAGACTATGAAAAGATCTGCGAGATTGGGAAGAACAATCACATCCGGTTCAACATTCCGATCACCTACTCGCCCAAGTGGTCGATCAACGTGTTTAACGAGGAGATCGAGAAGGACGCACAGACCGATTACACGGTCAAGCTCGAGTGAAGGGTAATTGAGAATTAGTAATCATACTGTAGCCTCGGGATTAGAGCGCCAAGACAATGAAATGAAAGAAGGCCATTTACTCGATTCGGGAATGGATTGAACGTTTATGAAAATGCCTTCGATTCACACCACGTCACTGTCTTTCCCTCGTTCGTCTACATTCCTGCCTCCTTGCTTCTCTCCGAGTCTTGTCTGTAAAACGCCCAGGCTTCTACTGTAGTATCAACTCTTTCAAACTTGGATAGATACCCGATTACTCGATGGGTAACGGTTCTCCGACTGCGTTTCTTACTTGGGCGATTCTTGCTTCGCTTGTGAGCCGCACAGTTTCTTCTCCGAACACGCTTGCAAGATTCATGTTTGACGATTTTAGTTTTTTGCATTTCTTTTATACCACCTTTGGAGCTACGACCGCCTGCAGTGTCTCAAGTGGAACGCGGGACGGCAACCTGGCGCATTTAGGCGTCTTATGACCGTGCGTCGTTTACATTAGCTCGGGTCATATTCTGTTTCACTGATCCGTACCCGCAGTACTCTTATCTAGGATCAACACCGTTGTTCATCATCTTTGGCGTCGGTATCACCACGTTAAAGTTCAAAGAGGGTCCGTGCGTCGTGGTCCGATCAGTTGTTTCATCATTTTAATGTTTCAGGTGCTTCGTTTCCGAGCAGGCTTCGTGATGGTCTCCCAGAATGAAGGTGCGTGGATGACGATCTCGCTTTTTGAGATGATTATGAAGACACCGCACGCAGTATATCCGAAACCACCAGATCTTTGGACCAAAGCCCATCGAAACACGCTTCTCGGCCTCTTATTCGTCTTTAGCGTTGCATGGGCCTTGGAACAGTGCGTCATCTTGTTTTTTTTATGCTGTTTTTGGTTTCCCTGTTCATGTCGTGTAGGATAACCCACTTTGAAGGTGCGTGCGTGTGTGTTGGTTGTTTGGCTCGTTTCATGTCAATCTAAAACGCGGTTCGAATGCAGAACTCGCCTTTTGGTTCTTTCTTCTCGATCAAGGTCCAAAGAAACGTGACTGGTTCAGAAGCCTTGAATATAGACTCTGGTCTATCGGTCCGTCCTCCGACTCGCCCTCTCAATCACGTTCTCATCTCACCACGCCTGTTTTTTTCCCCAGCCTGCTTCGTTTCTATCTTAGGCATGCCGCTCACAGCTCTACTTTCCCGTCATGATATCCTCACCGTGCGCCCTTTCTTCCTTCACTCACACACTCTCCGAGGCTGACGACCTCCTCCAGACCGACGCGTGGATATTTCTTGTTGGCAGCCTTGGCTCTACGACCACCAACGTCCTCTTCGTCGTCATTCTCATCCGTTTCCCTTCATTCTTTCGCCACGTCAAGGCAGAGGGTGCAGACCCTGACGTTGTCATTCGCCTAGCTACTTTTAATGAGCTTAACGTTCGTTTCCACCCGACTGATTTGCTATCATTCGTGTAACTGACAACTGACGTCAACTAACAGCTCGTCCGAATTGTGTTTCGATTCGCTACAGTGGGTCCGCTACTCATCCTTGCAATAGATGGTATTCGCGGGCCACACATAATCAATCGTAACCTGTGAGTCCTGTAGGCGTCAGCTTGCAAATCGCATAGACACATTTGCTGACGCATATAACCTGGTTCAGGTTTTGGACAGACATCTTGTTGATTATCTCTGCCATTGGTCAGTTCGTCTCCGGCCTCATTACCATCGTGGTACGCTTTCTATGGCTCTCACTTTACCTCGGCGCCAACATCTTTCAAATAGATATTCTTCCCGCGCTCTCTGACGAATGAAAATGGATACCGGAACCGCATCGCCTCTCCAACAGCTGAAATGCAAACGCAACCACACGGATTCGTGCCTCCTGAACTTTCGGGGTCGTCAACGTACATGCAGTCAAAGTCTACGTCACGTGGACGCACCCCCTCCCCTCCACCATTCTTAGGGCCCGCATACACCCAATCTAGCCCAGATATCCCAATCGAGTTGGTGCATTCGCCTGTACGTGCGAGAAGGAGAACTTTCCCAGATTCGACTCTGCACCCGTTTGTGCGTAGTTTGCTTTTCTTGGATGCTTACCCCCCTAAATCTGACCTGGTTGTGACTCAACGGCGGTTCAGGTTGCGACGTATATGTCGCCAATCGGTGAGCGATGATCTGAGTGTAATACATGTGCAAATTTTGACCAAATGCATAGATTTGATTGACATGCTGTCTGACGATAACCCATGAGAAGCGTTGACAATGATGGGTATCGATTCCCAAGATCTACTACTATCGCCCATGAACATTTTGTATTCCTTTATTTCGTGTACGACGTACCTTTATCACTTTTGTAAACTATCTCTCATCGCTACATGTATTATACGCGGAGAGAATTTGAACTTGAAGGACACCGTACCTACAACCTGTATAATCTTGTCTTTTCCGAGTCTTTGTATTCGATCGATTCTGACATGTCAATTAAGCCAGCATTCTTCTATACTAGGAACGCGGTGTGCTTCAGTCTATGTCATCCAACGCTGATTGGGGGGGCGTGGGTGTATTCCAACGAGGGCCACTGCCACTCTGTGCTCGATGCGTATTGGCTAACTTCTTTGTTCTATGGACCGACAGTTCTGCTGTGTGAAGCATTGCACACAAATTCAGTGTAATGCATGCCGGATCAGTAGCTTCATCAAGCATGTCGTTGTTTTAGCAGTTAACCTTTGGTAGCTCAGCCGGAAGAGCATGGGACTATAAACAGAACATCTGCGATATCCCAAGGCCGCTGGTTCGATTCCAGCCCGAAGGACTCAGAAATATTTTTTCCCTCTGCCAACCATAGAAAGAATGATGAGCGTGCCGCGGCGATTTACACCACCGGAGAAAGGTAACACTGTTGATGTGGCTACAAAGAGCTTTTTTTGCGACGCATCGAATTCAAGCCGCGCTGTGAAGACATCTGTCCAAATAAAGGGGTCACCAAAGCGCGACAGAGAGGTAGAGTTCTTCAAGTTTGATCCAGCTAGCTGGAAACAAATTCAATGTGCGCCCATACAGCCCATTGTGATGTCATATGTAAACTGACCCCTTTGCGAAAAGCATATATGCGTGAATGTGGTGCCAATGTGCAAATTTTCATTCACTCACATCCTTCGTATTGATAAAGCCTCCGGTAGCTCAACTGGAAGAGCATGGGACTATAAACGGTTCACCTGGCCATCCCAAGGTTGCTGGTTCGACCCCAGTTCGGAGGACATCTTTTTCTTGTTTAGAGAATTGTCAAAGCGACGTCACGAGAGTTTCTTTACACCGGGTCAAGTATGTGTTCTGAATGAAGTAGGCATTGCGCTGCCAAGCAATAGGCGACTACTCGCGCTCTGAAAATAACCTCCCCCGCCCCTCCCCGAGGTATTTCACGACCTAACTAGGAGGTGAGGTGTGTTTGTGCGTGATCGGGTAGGGGCTCGTAATTGCAGCTAGAGCCCGACATCGTGGTCATTTAAGCGTGCATGCTTGACAATCAGCCTCAATTCTGATATTGAGATGACCGAAAATTGGGCTGCCATAACCATGACGAAGGTAAATGCGTGGGACTGAGTTTGTCGAGGCAACGAGAATCTCACCATGGGCGCGGAGATAAAAGTCATGGCTCGTGAGAGATCACAATGTGTGTGCCGCCGATTAAGCGCCTCCGGCGTCTTTTTGCTACGCAGTTCCAAAAGAGAACATTCCTGATGATGCTCAGACGACTCGGTCGAGTGGGATATACGAACAGGACCGGGCGTGTCATGGTGGGCCGGTGGCTGTGAGCGTTCCCACTCCAGTATTGTAAAAGCCCACCGTGTTTCAATTGTTGACTTGTTGGTTACTAGGGCTATCGATGCGCACCAGAAGAAGAAGCCTGCTGAGGAAAGTCCAGAACTACCATTGTCCGGAGTCCGCGTCCTTGAGCTAGGACAACTCATAGCCGGACCATTTGCGGGCCAGCTACTCGGGTGTGTGTATCCATGGATGCTTCGCGCTGCACTCAAATTACTATATAATGCTTTTTTTACTGTAATAGACATTTCGGTGCAGAAATCATCAAAGTCGAACCTCCCAATACTGGCGATCCGTTGCGCGTTTGGCGTGAACTCGATGTAGACGGGACGAGTCCTTGGTTTCGTAGTCTGGCACGCAACAAGAAGAGCGTGTCGATTGATATGCGTAAGGAAAACGGCCGTGCGTACGTTATTTTCTTCCTTTCCGACACCTCTCAAATAAAAATAAAAATTTTCATTGTCTAGCCTCGTGCGACGACTGGCAGATCGTTCGGACGTTGTGATTGAAAACTTCAAACCGGGAAGTATGTGCATCTTCCCAGTCTCCTGCAATTATCAAATCAAATCCCCGCTAATATAATCAATCTTTTTATCTACGTAGCACTGGAGAAATGGGGCCTAGGCCCCAATGTACTACGGGAGACCAATCCCGGCCTCATCGTCACACGTGTATCCGGATATGGTCAGACCGGTCCTTGGTGCTCACGCCCCGGCTACGCAAGTGTATGTGAAGGCGAATCGGGCTTTCGATTTATCAACGGTTTTCCGGACGAGAAGACAGGCGAGCTCAGTGGGCCGCCAGTCCGACCGAACATCAGTCTCGGTGATTCTGTCGCCGGATTGACCGCGGCGTTCGGAACGGTACTGGCTCTACTCGCACGGCGTACAAAACAAAAAGGGGACGCTCAAGGGTTGACTGTGGACGTGAGCATCATGGAGAGGTGAACGCAAAATGTTTTTTTTCAAAATTTCTGCCTGATGATGGAAAAAATAAATTAGCATGCTCAACCTGATGGAGGGCATCATACCAGAGTTTGATCGCAAGGGTGTCGTGCGATGCCCTTCCGGGTCGTCCGTCACTGGGATCGTGCCCACTGGCGCATATCCCTGTGCACCCGCTCCGGACACCGCATCGGATGCACCACCCGATTACGTGATCATAGGCGCGAATGCCGATTCGATGTACGAGCGACTGATGCTGGCGATGAACCGGACCGACCTGACGGGTACGGGATTCGCGAATAACCAACGCCGAGTCGAACGGCGCGACGAGATCGAGGGTGCGATAGTAGCGTGGACGAGTGCGCGCACCCGAGACGAGGTGTTGCGCACTCTAGACCGGATCGGCGTACCGGCGGGTCGGGTCGCGAGCGTGCGCGATATAGTGTGTAATGAGCAGGTACGGGAACGTGGTGCTGTGGAAGAGGTTTGGGTTCCTGCTACTGCTGAACGGGGAGGAGGGTGGACTGTGAAGATGGCAAGCGTTGCGCCGAGATTGGAGGGAGTCGACGCTCGGACGAGGTGGTCGGGACCCGATCTCGGAGCTGATAATGAGGAAATATTAATCCACCGACTCGGGCTCACGACAGACGAGCTCGATTTGCTCATCGAAAACGGCACTGTCGGCAGTTGTTCACGTGGTCATTAGGGGTATACACGTGATGTTATTATATGTCGCGACTTTATTCCGTTAATTTTTTGAAAAAATAAAATAAAAAGATATGTTTACCGCGGGATAATAACATGTCGATAACTTTCACTCCTCCTATCATGTCTGCCCTCCCAAAGGAATTGCCCTCCCTTCCAATTCACTTGATAGACTCACCTATCAACTGGCGTCCTCTTCCTCCAGGTGCATTGCCTTCCCCTCGCTCTCATATTCCAACGGAAGAGGAAGTTATCTCGGCGATCGCATACGTCTGGTGTATCCACTGGAACTCATTCAGCACCATGGACTCTGCCGGACTACGCGCACGCATCCTCGCAAGACAACCGTCGTGGCATTTACTCGATAACCGAGTCGCCGACATTCGGGCTCGCGCACTCGCAGACGGTCGTCTCCGTCGTCCAGCATTCGAGGCAGGCCTCAGGATGCAGCCTAGCATGGAAGAAATCCGCTTGAGGGAGCACGCTTACGACTTTGATCCCCGCTGGCGAACGGCGAAACGGGCCCAAGCAAAGAAGTTGGCAGCTTCATTTGAAATTACAAGCGGTACGTCATTCGCTTATTGGACACCCAACGTCATGTCCTCCACCCCCCCTCCCCTTGGCAACTGTCGCTGATCTACTTCGCCTACACACAGGTGAGGTCGTGTGGGGTCAACTGGCTGCGTTCGTCTCAGGAATGAAATCAAGTTCACGAGATGTTGAATACCTGAACAACCCCCGCGTGTCGCCATGGCGTTTTCGAGCAGCGGCCCGACCTGGCATATGGCACGTACGGCTAACCCTGTTTCCTTTCCTCCCCCCTCCCTCAATAGTGCTGACAGCTGTCTGTCATCCTTTCATACTTTTACCAAACAGGTTACACGTGTGAACGCTGCTCCAGCGCCGTTCACCGTTTCAAAATCAACGGGATTCCTCCTTCACCACGCAGAGGTGGACCCCACCTCCATCCTATGCCGCGCACGCCGTGGCGACACAGATCCACCTTGCGTTGCACGTCTCGGAAGTGGTGGTTGGGGCGCAGAGGACCACGGCGACATGTTGCGCACTATTGTCGACGTAGACCCAGAGGAATGGATCTCCTTGTGGTCCCGTCGATGGCAGATGTACCTTGACGGCATCTCACCGGACCGGTATCACGAAGACGCGGAGCGGTGGGCGCGGCTCGACGCCCTGCGATCTCGGGCTACCTTTTTTGTCGATGCGCAACATGCCCCCGAGGTGCTCCGCCTTATCGCGCGGTACGGGTCCTATCATTTACTTCCGCGCATAATCTCAGACGTTTCTGCATCCGCCTCGGCGTTTAACAGACCTTCGGCACTTGACGATCACATGAAATTTCAAAAATCGTCTACGCTATACCCTCCTGATCGAACGCTGATGGGTTACAAGGGAAGCGTTCCCTTTGGATGCCACCTGTTCCTTCCCGGACCTGAGGGCGACGAACTCGCTCGACTGGTATTTTCCGGTATAAGATCGCCCTTGTTACCCGACGCTGACGAACTTGTCGCGTTTTGGTACGACAGCCGTCACTCGGGGTATGACAATGTCGACTTTATGACCACGCCCTTTGTCGAACCTATACGGAGATAGGCGGAAGGTATTTTCTCAGGGCTTTTTAATACCCTTCTGTATATATATAATATATATGTTTTTTTTTATTATTTCTTCACTTGCTTCATTATAACTTAGAACCCGCTTTGTAAATCAGCTCAAGATAACGAACAATCTCTCAATCTCGATCTCTCGAACGGCCCCTGTATAATAATCTGATCGCCCCTTCATCTCTTTCCCACCGCAGCAGCAGTGGCGTCGACATCGACTAGTCGTGTGCGCCACGTGTCGGCTACGCGCAACTCTGGTTTGATGATCGCCTTGACGGCGCGCTCGCGTTCTTTTTGTTCCTCAGCCACCCGCGCGGCCCAGCTTTCTTGCGGGGCCTGTTGAGCTGTTGCCGCCTCTACGTCTTCGTCGGATGCTGTAGGCCAAACTTGATCGAATGCCTCGGCCATCTCACGCGAAAACGCAACCACTTCGTTCTGCACCTCGCGAGCAGCAATCCGGTGCGCAGGGGTGAACCGGAGAAGATGTGGCACGAGCATCGCGACATCATCTTAACATTTTGTTAATCATTAAGGAAAAAGGTGTGTATGTGACTGCAGACGCACCCTGGGTAGTGGTCAATCTGTCTGCGAGCTTGGTGAGCGACTTGAGCAAATATTCTTCTTCGTCAACTGTGCCCTTGCGCCCTGACCCGATCTTACGCTCCATCTTACGCTTCGAGCGTGAGGTTCGTTTCGTCGTGCGCGATGCGGCGGCGGATGGAGTCGGCGCTACCGTGTAGCGCGTGAAAGCAGTGAAAGCGGACGCGTCAGTCATCACATCCACGTTGTGAATCGCAGCAGAGTCTTCGGTGCCATAAAATTCCTCTGTCAAAAGAACTTTTTTTAAGTTTTGCTTGAATAGATGGCGCGTTTGCGTGCGTACCTGGATCTTCAGTCTTTTTGATGCGTAGCTCGCGCAGACGCGTCACTTGCTTTTGGAGTTGTGAGCGCATGTCAACGAGGTCTTCTGCGATCTGTGTCCGTGCTTCGAGGACTGCGGGGTTAATGATTTCCTCGAAGAGTTCGGGTTGTTCATGCAGAACTATCTAGAGTATTTTTTATCACGTGAGACTTGTGTGGAGCCCAATAATAATATAAAACTCACGATGCGACGCGCTTCCGAGAACTGATTCCCTTGAGCGAGCGCGATGACGGCTTCACGGACGTCCTCGGCATAATCAAGAAGCACCTGTCCAGCTTCCGTACAGCGTTTTTTCGACACGAGATCCTCTGTCGGCCTTGATAAATATGCGCAGGAGTTTTTCTATGTGAGGAATGCCTTACCAGCCACACGGTATGCGATTGCGACGACGTCCTCGTGGCCGACCTGCTGAAGCTGCGCGAGTTCGAAAAGCTCTCGCCATGAGAGTGCCTTTTCGTACGCAAGCATTGCCTTCTGCGGTCGTTGCGCATCGATAAACACTACGGCTTGTTAGTAAGATCCATGTGTAGAATAACCTACGTACCCAATGCAGACTGACTAAACTCCCGCCTTTCGAAGAGCCATTCCCCATACAAATTCAGAATTTCCTGACAGATGCCATTTAATCAACGTGATCCTCCAGGAAGATACCGCCCGCACTCGAAATTGATCTGTCTCAGCAAAGATTTCCAGAGCCGTTTCGTAAAGTCGGTGTGTCTCTACGTACGCCTTGACATCGTCAAAGTGTTCTGGACCTAGAGCAGATACCAAATAAGCTAGAAACGAAACGATATCAACTCGACAGACCTGCGAGGCTGAGATTTTGTAAAGCACTCTTGTATCGCTTGAGGTGATCATCGATACGGAAGCGCTGGTAGTACTTTTCCAATGCACGTAGTTCATGCAAGAAAGGAAGGTATTCTCGAGGGTCCTGAAATGATGTCAGCGTACTGTACCACAAATATAGAAAAATGGGACCTTTTGGGCATGCTGTGCGATCAAGAGAACCAGTGAGAAATCATACATCCCTAGAGCGACGTCGAATAACGTGTCCGCGTCAACCAGGAAGATAATGTATTTGACTGCATCTTCAACCGCAGATGGGATGCGTTCTGTGACACTATCTTTTCAGGACTCGGTGCGAAAAAAATGACGGGGTCACAATACCTCGAAGCTGCAACAGAACGCGGAGCCCGGCCACGAGGTCCGGAGGACGCTTTACGACGTATGCAGTCAAGATTGAGTTGATATACTTCTCCATGTCCTGCGCCTCAAGCTGTTCCCTCACGGCATCACAAACCTCAGAAATTACCTCCGGCGGCTGCGAACTTTGACTGCGAAACCCCTTGATCAGCTTAAGTTAGCAGCTCCAGCAAAGCTTACGAACCCGAGGCTTGTTAGGAAGAGGTTGATATAGTCTACATCACGAACTTGCTCAACAAAAGATGGCAGGCGCTCCCTGAACAGTTTCGGGTCTCGGTTTACGATGACATTAAGATCGATTCGGTGCTTCCTGCATGCCAAGAATGCCTTGCGATAGTTACCCCTTGTCGTGATCTGTCACTACAATTCTGCTCGTCATGAAAATGAACACCCACTCGTCTATGTCTGCTTGAATGGTGACCATGACCATCGGTCGAGGGTTCACGGTCTCGAGGTTCCCACGCGGCATCTGTAAGACCAAGCTCATAGCGCTCGGGATGGAGGTTACGATCCTGGAGCCTCGCTCAACGCGACGCCGTTCGCCTCCCACATCAGTGCCGGCGTCCGCGGTTGCAATGAGCGATGCAGGAACAAAATGAGCCTCGTGTGCCAATGTCGTGTACACGACAAGGTTGCCAGAAACCGTGAAGGAATTCGCATTCTGCGCGAGCGTGCGTACGGGGGAAGATGGTACTGCTGACGATAAGGTGCCGGAGCGCGTGAGAGCAATGTAAAGGCAGGCTTCTGGTGACGATGGAGACTCTGGCGTGTCTATAGACCGTACGACATCACAGGTTGTTCCGAAGTCAGCGCGGAGGGCAAGTTGTTTGGATTCGCTATCATCTAGTAGCAAGTTGTAAAGACATAAATTCACAGCATGAGCGGACACCAACGTACATTCATGTACCTTGCCGTTACGGTGAATGACTGTTCCGCCCGCAATGGCTAAGCGCCATCCTAAAGAACCAAGGGTGGGGACCTCTAGAGCATTGATACTCTCCCCTTCAATGTCAAGGACATGCAGTACATCTGTTCCGCTCTTCTCGAAGCCAATGGCTGAGATGCGTGTAATGTTGTTCCCAGAAGCATCTGTCCGCACAGAGACCTCTCGAAATTGCGCGCTATCAAGCGAACCGCTCCACAGGCGGTCGGGCATCACAACAGGTCCGCGCCCAAATTCAAGCCGTGTGTTCAAGTTCCATAACTCAAGATATCCTGTTTCCCACAAGACTGCCAGGATGTCTTCTCTCGATGAAAATGCAACATGACAGGGAGTTGACAGTGTTCGGCAAGGTGCCGATGGTGAAGGCCGGAGGGTGAGCCTGTGAGAGGCCATAGGAGGTGGGACATTTTGCATTCTGAACGGCGTGAGAAGGATAGATGCTATAGTGGGAGTCACAAGGGCGAATTTCGCAGAATATGATTATGACTGGCATACATCCGTCTACAACGGCAACTGTCCCAGTGTCATTGGGGGCTCTCGCCGTGGCGGCGCATGTCTCCCAGCGACAAGAGTACGAGATGATTTCAGCTGATATTAGAAATGTGAGAATAAGACCACCTAAGAAGATACAAAAGTCAACCAACTTTTTGTCGTGAGCAAAATTTGAAGAGCATTCTCAGGATGCCAGCCGACCGAGGTGTACCTCCCACCTTCCGAAGTCGATGGTGCTGCGATCTCCTGCTTGAGATACCTACTTGGATATCAAAACCTCTCGTTTGGGTAATCGAAAACTTGACGGTACCAATGGTAGTTCCCAGTTGTCCAGAGTTGGACTAGGCACGTAAGGGTCGCTCATGAAGCAGAAAAAGAGGACTGACTAGTGTCGCCAGAATCCTCCTCTATCCATATCAAGAGTACATTCGAGTCGGCACTCCAGCAAATTTCCTTGACCTTGTAGCCCCATTTCCTATCGTTCGCCTCTGTCGGACCAACGCCGGGCGTCCCGTGTCGGAGACCAAATTCTCCATGTCTTAGCCCATTCTTCTCAAAGAACACGATATCATGTCTGCCCTCGCGGCCCTTTCCTCCTCCTGGGAACGTTCCAAACCGCTGTGCGCCAACGATGAGATTACCTGATGGGCGCCATGACAGCGGATGCTCCAACCCTGGTATTGCTTCTGCCGTAGCCTGCAGCACGCCGTCGCGGTTGTAGATACGGAGCACACGCCGTCGAAGAGTGGTGACCGTGTCTAGTGAGACAGCAGAGACGACGAATTGAGTGCCATCACCACGCCAGGAAATGCGAGTGAGAAGATCATCGTCTGGTGAAATGCCGACAGAAGATAAGGAGGACGCCAAAGGTGCCTGGGCAGCAGCTTTGCCAAGCGAACCGTGGAATTGAGTTTGCTTAGAACCCCAGCCGACGTTGATTGGAGCATCTAGAAGATGTTTCCACACGAACTGGGACAATGGATAAGGGATTAGCTTTACTCACCTTCTCCAAACTCGTCAGTGTGCAGGGCCGACTCGTGAAGAACATCGAAAGTGGGAGTCATGACAATCAGTTTACCCTTCCCTGTACGCGATTCAATTAAGAACGCAGGAACTACAGACATCGAGACATACCCGTAACGAGGATGAGTAAAGAATCATCTGGACTCCATGCGGCCGCTTGTATTCCATCTTCAAAGGAACCTATTATCTCGAACTGTAAGACAGGGTGTCAACATGCAAAGCGAGGAGAAACCAAGGATTCTCTATCTTGCCTGTGAATCCGGATCCTCCAGCTTCATCGACGCAATATCTCCACCCCGCGTGATGACGACAAGGGACTCTTCGCCAGGAACGCTCCTTAAGGACGCCACCTGTGAGACAGTGTCCGGAACGGTTCTGTTTGCAGATGATACGAGCTTTGCAACGAATTCAGTGGGCGCTACCTGTAGTGGAAGGAAGTGAATCTCTGGGGTCAATCCTTTCCCCCAATTCCTCAAGCCAAGCACTTACCTTGTCCATCTCGTACGAATCGTCAGGAAGACCTCGCTTGTAGACATCCATCTCGATATCCGCATCAGCATTCGAACGCTCCGAGGCTATCCATATACAAGCCCTGTCGACATCGACAGCAGTGGTAGTAATGTTGCCGCCTTGGATGACTGTACGCCATGTACCAGAAAGAGCGATGTTCCTCATCCCTGTTGGTGACAAAAAAGAAAAGCGAGTACAGTATAGTACGGAGTGTGATCAATATTGCGAAAACCGGGCCGGACCGACTTTGTCCGTTATGCCTCCGATTCGCACCAAACAGTCAGAATCTTCAACGAGTGCAATATCGAGACTGGAAACAAATACGAGAAGGACACGTACTAACCCAAAAAAAGAGCGGGAGACTCTCGGCGTATCCAAACTCAAGTCTGCTGTCAGGCAGACCCGGCGTCTCCTCGCAAAGGTGCAGTTGTTTACGACTATCCATCATATCTCATAAATATGCGCTCATATTCAGTAGGAGGGCCTTGCAGCTGACGCACGCGTTGAAGCGGAGAGAAAAATAAAATCTCTCGAAGCGGATCTTGCGGTGGCGGAAAGAGCGAACAAGGAGCGCGCGCTAGCAACACGGTACCACAAAGTCAAGTTTTTTGGTGCGTCCTCCATGCATCAATGACAAACTTTGGTGATTCACAAACAGAGTTACAGATCGTCAGAAACTTCTGCGTAAGATCAAGCAGACTAAAAAGCGTCTCGAGGATGAGGAAGTTTCATCCAAAGTTCGAAAGGCTCTCAAGGCGGAACTATTCGAGTTACGAGTGGATCTGAACTATGTCATGGTACGTTCCTCAGATCCTCCGCTTTTTGCCAGTGACTCCACGTCTCTCCCTTTTTTTAAGAACTACCCAAAATTGGAAAAGTACATCTCGCTCTTCCCTCCCGAAGCACGACATACAGAGGGTGCTGCAGTTTCCACAACTAGCTCGAGCGCTACCGACGAAAAGCGTGACAAACTCCGAGAACAGGTGCGTGGGAAGATGCGCGCGGGTGAGATGAGCGGCGAACCGGAGACGTTGGAGCACAAGCCATCAGAACGTCTGATTGAAACAACCGGGCACCGGGAAAGCTCGGTCAATAAGAAGGAGAAAGGTGCCAGAGGGAAAGAAAAGGGAAGAGTCGGGCAACAACATGTGGAGGCATTGGATGACTTTTTCGAAGAAGATGGTGCCGGACTCGGAGACGACTCGGAGGAGGGCCTTGAAGTTGAGACAAGCGAGCACGTCGATACCCGCTCTGCAGAGCTAGGGGCGAAACGAAGATCGGATAGGTCTGCGATTCAGTCACCAGCTGAAAAGCATTCGAAAAAAGGAAATCCTAAAAAGAAACGCAGAGAAAAAGTTGCGACGTCAGAAGACGGCTTCAGCGAGTAGGCCTGTCTCATGCTCGTGAGTATCTTTGTTTCTTGGAGAGACGCCCATTTGAACGCTGCTATGCAGCAGTACTTGTTACAGTGTTACAGGTGGCAGTGGTCGTGTGCGGTGTTCTCTGCCCTACCTTTGTTGTCATACATCTCATCGGGTGAAGTAATATACACAGCATTTATACAATTCGTTCTATGGGCATGTACTGTACAGTCCTAGAGGGGCGAGGGAAATGCGTTAGGAGTCTCGGGTAGTCACGGAACGAGACGAGCGAAGACAGGCAGAATGTAAGCAAAAGTCGAAGCCGAGAGCAGCAATCTAAGAAAACTTGGGGCAAACAAAGATGATTTTTAGAACAGATGGGGGAGGGTGCGGCAACATTTCACTGGTCGCTCCAAGTATAATTCCACGAGTATGTATATACATCGAGACCTGTAATCACTAAGGTAGGGGGAGACGCGTTGAAGACGGGAGAGTAAGTTGTGGGGCATCAGAAGTGAGACGAACGAATGAGGGAGGAGCGCGAGGCTCTTTCAAAGTATAAGTGTACAAAGGAATCTGAAAAGGAAAAAAAAAAAGTAAGGCCGAGAAGTAAGGAAGAGTATTAACAAGTTTCGGTGTCCGCGTGCGGTGCAGCCTCAGAAGGACTTCATAGGATGCTCACGCTCTCTCCTCGAGAGAGAGGGCGAGTAAGTCCGACAATCAAGAGCCTAGGCAGCCCCGGCTAGGTATGGAAACGCGAGTACAGATGTATTAAACGTACTTAAACAAACCAACAGAGACGCGAGACAATCTCAAGGCAAAACAGGAAAATCGAGAACTACACGAAGCACGTCAGAAACACAAAGGAGACAAAGAGAATGATGGTGCGACACGATGCCACAGTAGACGGGTCTATGGCCGAGGGATAAGAGCATCACGGCTCATGAAACGGGGGCGGGGGGGGATAAGGACGAGGGAGATGACCCAGGAGCTTTTGAAGAGAGGTGAGAATGGGGGGAAAGGGAGTCTAACGAGAGGAGCGGAGAACGAGGAAGAACGAGAAATGGGTATCCGGTGGCGTACAGAACGTAGTTTTTCGAGGTCTGCCACGTGGCTCTCCAGCTGGACCTCACAAGTGACATTTTTGTCCCCTGCACGCAAAAATAATAATCTATACTTAGATTGGTTTTTCTCAAAAAAGACGTGGTGAAACCAAAAGCTAGCGTACAGAGTCAACTTGACTCTACGCTAGCTTTAGTTTCAGGAGGGGGGGGGCATCCATAACGGAATTTCGACAGCGTGAGAGAGACAGGTGAGGTCCGACGTCGAATCTCGATTTTTATTGACCGGTTTGTGGCCGGACAATATATATATCGAGAGAGATGTTGACGCAAACACATACGCATAGACGTTGAAAATTCTTCGTCAGGTGGAGAGTCAGCTGGCCAAAGCAAGCAGTTTTTTTTTCGTTGAGATCTCGACAAAAATCCGCGGTGATAAGGTCTACAGCAGTAAGCGGCTATAATAGCGGCGGCCGCACAGGAGTTTGTGGCGATAAGTTGAAATTTGACAGACGACATGCAACAAGAAAAGAGGGAGGAGGTGCCGAGATATTGGAAGTATAGTACTGTACCCGAGGCCCGAGGATAGGTGGAGTGCTAGCGCATTGCGCGCCACTGGGCCCACGAAAACGGAAGAAGGTTCTGGATAGGCCTGGGTCGGTGCCTCGGAATGATGACAGCGGCAAAACAAAATTTGACAGCCGTAATGCAATGTTACGTAAATTGAACTTGAAGCGCTTAAGGGGAGGTTGCGACTCTTGTCCGGTGATTGGATACCCGTGGCAACCTCGGTTGATCGAATTGAGGGGAATTGAGGATGAGAGAAGCTGGTAAGGAAATTAGACCGACATGTGGGTATTACTTGGGTTTGTCCACGAGGTGCAAACTGTAAGCGCTGATGGTGTCATGACGGTCGGAGAGTGGATTGAATGAGGGAATGATAAGGCAGAGTGATAAGGCAGAGAATGCTCAGAAGTACGTTAACCAGGTACCAGGTTCTGGAATTCAATCCGAATATGGCCAGACGACTGATAGTGTTTATGTTTTTACCGGATAAATCCACAACTTTACCACTTTCTCTTGCCTCAATGATCCTAGCTTGAAAGAACGACATTGGGTGTGAAGTTTTCCCATCAAACCAATAATTTGGGTATTACAAATCGTTTTCGGGTGAGGTCCGTGCCCTTCAATGGAAACATTCCGCAGCCCTACAGATAAGGAATATCGCGTCTCGTCCTCGGAGAAATACACGAAACACACCCACTGGTACAACAGACTAGCCATGCCTCCTTCTCTGCTAATTCTACAGCTTGAACCCAAAAGACTCCATGACTCAGGTGGAAACGCCATATTCGAATGGAGGGAAGACAGCAAACTGCTCTGCGTTCGTTACCGACCGCCTCTCCGCAACGTCACGTGGACTTCTTGGTTACGCTTTTTCTTTGGTGTAGGAGGAGGAGGTCCAAGTGGTAGTGGAGGGAACACTATCTCAGACGTACGTATCGTCCACTGCGAGGCTGTCGAGGTGCCAGTGGCGATACTCGAAGTATCGGGGAGCACCGGGGGAAGTGTCGACTGAGACAGCTCAGCGTAAAAAGTATCGTTCGAATCGACAAGCATCGATGACCTGCAAAATGGTCAGACCGTTAACAGCCGCGAGCATGCTTTCTTTGACGTACTCATACTGTAAATGGGGACCTATCGGACATTCATTGAGTCGGACTCTGAGCATACGACCAGGAGATAGTTCGGGCGTATTACAACCGAATGAAACTGTCCGAGCAGGGTCAGGATCGCGATTTTCTGCCGGATTTGAAGACCCTGTGATGAGGAGGCTTGCGTTGACCGTTGTCGGCGGCGAGTTTTGTCCCAATTCAAGAGAGAGATACCACTTGCCCTCGGGTTGACCTTTCGCCGACGCGGTCTCAACAACCGCGTTAAATCTGAGTATCCAAAGCCTGCCTGCGACAGATTTGCGTAAAAAACGCAGGTCACACAGGAAAAGAGACAGACGCACATGACGCGACGAATTCAACCGCCACAGACTTACAGACGCGCATTCGCAGCCGGAATCTTGGGATTTTGATATGAGCCACGAATGAACCCGTTCCATCCCGCTTCTCGTCAACGTCGACGTGATCTTCCAAGTTCGCGGGACCGAGCAATAGCACATCTCTCGCAGAAAGGGGTGAGAGAGGGGGAATATCCCGAAACAAGCGCTGAAGAAGGACATTATCAGATGCCGTCATGCAGGCAGAACGGATAGCGTCAAGGGTGGCTGGACTGAGCGGCCGGCAGGCGTCTAACAAGGCGAACACGAGGGAATCAAGCTCCACGTTGTTGTTCCCGGATGCGGCAGCCCTGTTTACGATAGCCCAATATATTGGGGGGTAACCCTCGATCGCCATTTCTTGTAGAACGGTAGAAAGGTCCAGGCCTCCAAGTTCACACGCTTGGGCACATGCGGAAAAAATGGAGGACCGCTCCTCATCTGGTGGTAGCCTACCCGAGAGCAAACATTCAACAAGTGACCGGACGTTGTCCTTTGCCCCTGCCTGTGCAGACTCTCTGCGAGCTGCCTCTCCTATCTCTCGTTGTTGGGCGGAGTACCGTACTGTCTCCTCAGCCGTCCGTGGTCTTATCTGATCGAACGGTACAAGGTCCACGGCTTGCGGAGAAATTGGATGGCGAGCAGATTTGGGAAACTTGAGTACGGTAAGTGGATGAAACTTAGATCGGTTTTTAAGGATTTGGCTATTTGGAGGTGCAGGTGGGAGTGGGTCAGTTGGCGGACCAGACAGGTGAGACGATAAATGTGCATGTGAGGGGGTAGCGGTGACCGTCCCTGAGTAGGACGAAGACGAGGACGAGGAAGGGGGAGAGGAGGGTGGCGAAGACGATGACGAGGGAGAGGGAGAAGGAGAGGAGAGTGGGGGAGTAAGTCGATCTTGATATTCAGGCACGCGGCTTGATCGCTGGAGAGATTGATGTCTATATCGCTGGGCAGTTTCACCCGCGATCATCGACAAAGAATCTAGAGTGTCTTGAAGTGGGCTAGAAAGGTTAGACATGCGAAGAGGCGGGAGTGCGATCGGACGAGATGGGGTTGGGCCAGGAGTTTGCGATCGTGAGGTTCTCTGACGATATTCACCGACCGAGTTGTAGCGCGATCTTCTGGGATTGTAAGGAGGTGGGGGTGGAGGTGGTGCACAAAGAGGTGGTCGAGAGTCAGACATCTCTGGAGGAAAGGAGTGTTCCAGACGAAAAGAGGGTAAGGGTTTAGTAGGATGCCATATATATGCATTTCTTCGTTTCACTGCCATGTACCAGGTCCGAGAGCCACTGAACCCATTTCTCTCACTTATGAGGATTTAAAAGGAATCCAGGGACACAGCCACTTTCGGGGGTACGACCGCATTTCCCGGGAAATCGTTCCCTAAGAATCCTTAGCGTAGGGGCAGGTGATGCCTGATGATCAAGCGTGGCGCAGTAAGCGCGCACCCACCTGTCCGTTTGTCTTTATCATCGACCGGATGGCAGTTCGGAAAACTTGAAAAACATTGATAATTACACGATATCTTGGCTGAGTTGAGATATTATCTCACTTGGACCTTGAAGCGGGTCGCCAGGTCGCCAGGTCGGCTTTATCTGCATCCGCTTGGGCCTCATCTTGACGAGGCACCCACTTTTCCTTTTCTAATCTTCCGCACTTGGCGCAAGGCGTAACGCACAAAGCTAATGAGGTCTCACATTCGGAAACAACGTGCTTGATGTTACTGTACATGTAAAAAGATGCACACAACATTTTCACTTTGACGCTGTTCACGGACGTTATCTCATGAGCGCTGAGTATGGAGCCGCACGGGCCACGGCGTCTTCTAGGTCCATTTAGGAACGATCCTAAACACTCACAAATACTTCCAAGTATGCTGCCCGAGGGTACAGTAATCGTGCTTCCCCACTCACACGCACATTATTGTTGATCGATCGCGATTGACCTGATCAGGTACCTCCCTCAAATCGAGATATAATTCAAAGCGAGCCATGCACCCGTCCTTTCCAGATCCCATGTATGAGCCTTTAATCATAGAGCGCTTGCCAAATCAACGCCTTAACGACCCAATATCCTAACGGACGTACAGTATGCCAATGTCCGATTGATGGTGTGTGCCTACTTAAATGTCTGGAGAGCATATCATGGTGCCCTCCCACAACCTGTACGCGCCGTATTTCCACTGACGCTCAATGGCGCACAGTGACTACTGTCCTTGGTCACCATTTACGTCCAGGTGTCTGATCGTCCTTCCCCTTTGTCCTCCCCCCCCTTTATACGACTCCGGCCTGGGGTTGCACAGGCACTGGAACGGCAATTGATAACGTTAGGTCCATTTAGCAGCTTGCAAGCAAGCTCTATACCTGTGAAGTGACGCCCAGGCGGGACTCGGACGCAACCACCGCGAGCGATTGCAAAGACCGACAATGTTGGCGCTTCCTAGTTTCCAAGTACATGACCTATACGGGTTTATTTAAGGCGATGCTAGCGCTGCTTGTCTTCTAAACTCTGTTTGAATGCCATTTACTGTGTATCCCTTTGAAAGGGAGAAGCATCAAAAACGTCAATCAACGGAATGGCATACCGTGATCCCCGTTCTATCGCCACGACCTCCCCCCGGGTCAGCTATCAGAAACACAGATTAGCTGTGCTCATAATTCGGAAACATTTTGACGTGGAAAAAAAAAACGATATTGCAATGTGACAGTATGGTGGGAGAAATATGTTGGAAGGCCCGACTGGTGTGGATAGTGTTTTTGGAAACCGGAAACTTGGAAACCTATGTCCAATTTTGTGGAAAACCCCCCATAAATGATATTCCAACAGAAACCTCAGAAACCCATGGAAACCCATGGAAACTCTCAGTAGAAAGTGACTTGTGTGGTTGGTTCCTGGGGTTTCTGAGTTTCCGGAAACCTGAGAAACCTGGAAACTATTTTGCCAATTTGCTGATGACCTGGGGGAGATCGCCCATGGCTTCAAGCTAGTTTTACTTAGTTTCGTCGAGGGGGTGCCTCTCAATACGGCGCCGCCTCAAGGATCGAGCGCACGGTAGCAGCACCAACGCAATATGCTTACGACCACTCTCTATCGCATTCAATACGCTAGTTAGCGGCCCGGAGTGGGCTACAAACGGACCAACGGTAAGTAGTACCCCATGCCCACCCGACGCAGACAGAAACCAAATGACAGTTCTTGTCAGACAGACGCATCACTCCCTCTCCCCACTACGCAAACGCCCACACCGCCTGTTACAATCCTTCCACGTCTGTCATAGCCACATTGCAGGATATAATTGTAGATTTTTTAAATAATAAAAAACCCAATAACAATCAAGTCAATTTCACCAGACGAGAGAGGCGTACAGTGGGAGACGATGTCACCAGCCCGGTATCGGGACCTGGACACGTGATAAGTGTACGCCTTTGCGAGTTGTAACTAGTCTGTAAAAAAACCGGTCCCATAGTTATACAACTTGTACCAAGAAAAAAAAAGAAAGACAGTGTCGCAAGGGTTTAAAAATAACTTCGTTGTCTAACGACCACCCCTCCTTAGTGAGGTGTAAACAGGCTTTTCTTTTACCGGCTTGGCTTTCGTAGTAGTAGGCGATGGCTCTGTAGGTGTGAGAATACACGAGACATCGAGTGTTGAACCAGTGCTGTCAGAAGTGTCGCAGCGGAGTTGGGAGGGAGGAGGGAGTCTCGGCTGGGTTAACGTTGAATTAAATTGAGCATGGAGCGTCTCATCCGAGTCAACGAGTGCCAACGACCTTTGAGTACGAAGAAAGAGTCAGTTTGTTTGATAAGATACCCAGAACTTTGTCTCGAACGAACTCATTCTGTAAGTGTGGACCCATGGGTCCATTGTCCAGTCGGATCGTAATCGCATTTTGAAGACCCGGTTGGAGCTCGCGCGACTCATTGCCAAAAGGAGTGACGAATACGTGTTCTTGGGGATCGGAAGGGTCGTTCACTTGTGCGTGTCGCGAGACTAGAAGCTCTGCTTCTACCCACGCGGGTGTGGAGTGACTGGCCAATCCAAGTGATAACAACCATATAGACTTGGAAACACCATTTTCCATACGCTCTGTAGTAGTGAACGTGAGTCGCCACAGTCGCGCTGCATTATGTGAAGGGTCAGAGACGGTCGATATCTTTCCATGAATGATATGAACCCCTCACCAGACGTGACAAACTCAAGTCTGACGGACTTGGATACGCGCATTCGTAGCCGGAATCGCCGGATCTTTATATGAGCGACAAATGTTCCTGAACCGTCTTGCGTCTCCTCCACATCGACAATGTCACCCCCGCCAAGGGGCCGCAACATCATAATATCACCAGTGGTGAGTGGAGAGAGCGCCCGAAAGTGCCAGGATAAGTATTGGAGGAGTACGTTGTTGGATGTCAGCATACACGCGAGGCGAACCGAATTGACAGTATTTTCGGTAAGACCTCCGCATTCATCCAAGAGGGCGACCACGAGGGCATCCCAAGCCGCGTTGTCGTCTTGAGATGAAGTCCTGGGTCTGTTAAGGATAGCCCAATAAAGTGCTGTTTGCCCCTCGATGAGCGGTTCCTGTAGGACCGTGGACAGGCTGAGACCGCCACTCTGGCAAATCCGACCACAGGCGGAAAGTACAGATTTGCGTTCATCGTCGGATGTACGAGTGAGGAGTAAAGACATGATGCTCGATTGGACAGCTGCCTTTGCTTCTTCCCGTTGGCGAGCTATTTCTTTCTGTTGCGCATCCTGCCATTTTTGCTGGGCTGCACTCGCGATCTGTGTCGTCGCATTGCGAGATTTGGATAGTTTAAATGAGCGGAAGGCTGAACGTAGGTTACTATTGCGGGGAGGGCTCTGGGGTACAGAAGGGATCGTGGGGGGCGGAGGTGGTGGTGGTGGTGGTAAGGAGGACATGTAAGGCGAAGGAGACATGGTAGAGGGAGCGGATGGAGATCTGAGACGACCTGTGGGGGGCGAATTCGCAACATGGGTGTGAGATATATGCTGCGGGTGGCTGTCTGGCTCTACAAAGTTAGCTGTTTCCAGGTCGGGTGGGTCAGGTAGCGGCCGACTGGGAACCTCAGGACGACTTGCTAACCGAGAAAGTTTGAGGGTGACGGGAAAAGGGGCTTCAGGAACGCTGGGTGTTACGGGAGTACTGTACGGGGGAGGTGCCGAAATTCGCCGAGTGAGCGTCCTCGATTGGGAAGTGACAATAGGCTGCAGTGGGCTACGATTGCGGGGGGTACGAGAGCCTGGTCTGGATTCTTCTTCGTACTCGTACTCGGTTGCTATTGACATCTCTTTTCAAAAAAGTCTCGGTTAGTAAATTCAAAGTTGTGGGGACTGGCCTGAGAGAGCAGGGGCAGACGGAAGTATTGTCATTAGATTTATAGGATTCCCAGACCACAAATGGATTCATTGCTCAACTTGGAAGTGTACTTAAGCGCTAGCACCTTACGCCCATTCAAACCTGGCGTCCACTAGAGACTGTCATGGAACGTTCCGGGGCCTCGAGGCAAAAAGTATATTTCAAAGATGTACCTGGACCCACAACGGCTCAGACTCAATGGAAAACCCGCTGAGAGAAATGAGAAAATTATGGTAAGTCCCGTTCCGTGGTCAAAGGGTAGAAGTGGCTGGTCAGGGTAATGATGGTAGCGCCGCCGCTGAGAGAAGCGTGGGAGCTGAACTATTTTTCACTCAGTTGGAAGTCCGCTTTCCCCGGACACCCACACAGTGCCACGAAATGACACTCTAGATGACTATCCTGTGCAACCTCATCATTCATACTCTACAGTACTTGTATCTCGGCGGTCATACCTAGCGATACCCGACCTATCAAGTTAAACGAGGCACTATCATGTCCGCAGTTGCACAGTTGCCAGGGCAGCTCGCAGGCACATTGTTTGTCACATCCGATCTAAATTTGGCATTTGACTTGTTTTCTCAGGTAGAAATCAATAGAGCGGGTCGCGAGCTGCCATTTCTCGATTTCTATGACACAAAATCCAGAATGAAAAATACGTAAAGCGGTGCCGAGGATTAAGACTAAAGACAGGCAGTTTCTATCCATGGAATGGTTCCGGGGACTGCAAGATTTATATCCCATTTTTAGTCAGTTGACGCTCTTCAAGCTTCAAGTCCCGTCTTACCCACGGCGCTTTGATCTGGATACCAGAAGAGGGGGAACGTTTTCATACGAAAATCTTCTCGGACCTATTAGGCATACTAAGACATCATGACGGCGCATCACTTGGAGCATCATAGTGCCATGATATGGCCACTCACACATATACAAAGTAAGAAACCAGTCCAGTAGCGATCAAAAACTTGACAACCCCCTTCTCGCAACGAATCACGTTGCGGATCATAGATTACTACTTTGTGAAGTGAATTTACCGCTCATCCAACAGCGATTACGTAATTATGGGAGCTCAATCTCCCACGCGAGGCAATCATTCCCTGTCGGAGGGCCGTGATGATCCCAAAGTCCTTTCCATCACCCCTATTGTGGGGACAGGCAGCTATGGCGCGACGCCACGCATCAATGCATCAACATCAGACCGTTCTCGTACAAATAATAAGTTGCACGTTCACTCCAGTTTTGCTCCACATTTAACTGTGAGCATGCTATTCTAACGGACATTCGTTGTACAGTAGTACGATTCATCAGTCTTTTTCCTAGAACTGGACTTTGCGATATGTTGCGCATGCACATCCACCTCAAAACCACACCCACTCGCAGTCCTTTTACACTATATTTGGATCAGCGCTTCTTTGGTCTTGCTCTCCGGATCATGTCCCCTATTTCATGTCTCATTCTGGAATATTATAGTGGAGTGGGAAACGTTATTGGATTCCGAGGGTGAAAGGGGACGATGCGCAGAGCGAGCGCGGGCCCGGGCTCAAGGAAGGGACTATCAATGTCGCAGGCGCCCCGAGGGCCACACCGGGCGCGGGTGACCACTCTTCGTTGGGGCCCGATCGTCCACGGCCGTTAATCACGATACTGCCTTCTTTTTCTCAAAAAGACCTCTTTGTATACAGTTTATTGGGTGATGAGCAGATCACCACTGAGCCGATCAAGCGGCTGCTTCTTTGTGGGCAGTGGGTACAGTAGCACATGATATTTTTGTATAACAGCCTAAATACTTCTAAACTAGCGCATCAAAAGTGTGTGTTTTGCCCATTTGGTCCCCCCATTCCCGCATGATCTCGTCCCTTCACTCGGTTTTTCACTATTCTCGCTTCGCACGCCCGTATTGCGGCCTCTGAGTTGCATAGCAACTTCATAGCAACTTCATAGCAACGCATGACGTAGATGCTTCATCATAAAATTCTACACGAATCTGTTCCTGAAGGTATTACAATACTATCAGACATAGACAGAAGATCTGATATCAATTCTTCGATGGGGTTATCACAGCCTGCAGGGGTACACTGTCATAATGGTGCTGTGATAACATCATCATAAAGGCCGATCCTGAACCATCTCCCTAATTCATCTATTCAGTATGGATCAGAGGCAAGATGGGACGAGATGGTACGTACGATCAAGTCATGCAGGAAACCTATATCGAAAGATTTGGCACCATCGATGCGTTGAATTTGCTCAGAAGAGAGAGAGACTTCCAGCGCTTGAATATTCTGTTTGAGTTGCTCAACCTTCCGCCCCCCGATGATCGGAAATACGTATGGGGTTTTGTGCATCAGGTATGCAATCGCGACTTTAATCATCCCAACAAATGTCAATGCAACTCCCAATCCTGGGTGAATTCGAACCCACCGGAAGTGATGTCTTCCGCTCCGACCTCGCTTGCGACCTGCTCGAGAACCAGACACACCTTTCTCTCTTCTTCCGTGCGTTCCCATTCCGGACCTAGGATCAAGCGGCCCTTTTCTCCACTCTCGCGTCTGCGGGCCTCCTCCGCATCTGAGCGAATTTTGCCACTACCAAGGACGCCCCACGGGGCAAGCGCAAGTCCCTCAGAACGTGCCATCGGAATGATATCGCGCTCGAAAGATCGCTCGAGTACACTCCATTTTCCTTGGTAGATTGAGAACGGCGTCTTGCCATGATCCTTTGCGTACTGATTCGCCTTGGGCACAATCCACGCTGGGGTGTCTGAGATTCCCTATCATTTGGTGTGAGCAAGGTAGACTACTAAATAGGGAAGCAGCCCCACCAAATAGAGGACTTTGCCTTGCACTACAAGGTTATGAAGCGCATTCATGATCTCCTCGACCGAAGTAGTCCAGTCCCACCAGTGCACATACAAGATGTCGATGTATGACGTACGCAGCTTCTTGAGTGACGCCTCAACGGACACGCGCAGAGATTTTGCGTGGTTTCCAGAGTAGTTCACCTTGTGAGTGACATTATCCTCAGGCCGGCTACGTTTGAAGTTGGTTGTATACTGGCATGATGTCGGTAATTCTGCTAGCGTGAAATGCGGGACACGTTTCGATCGGTCCTTACCTTTGTTGCAATCACGAGCTGGTCTCGAATGCCTCGTTTCTCTGCCCATTCGCCTATGAATTCCTCAGAGCTTTCGTCCTGACTGAGATTCCCAAAATTAGCCAAAAGATGGTTTGTGAAGCGCCACTATTCATAACGTACTAGTTATTCGCAGTGTCTATGAAGTTTCCCTTTTTGACACAAGTAAGCCGGAGTAAATACAATCAAACCGCTAGCGTGTTGACATACCCCGAGATCAAAATATGCGTCAAGGAGCTTAAAAGAGCTCTCCTTATCCATTGAGCCCATGCCGAACTGTTGCCATTTGTCTCCGATGCTCATCGCGCCCAGCTGGATCGGCGAGACACGAACACCTGCAAGAGGAGACAAGGTGCGATAGCGAGCTAGCTTGGAGGGCGGGGGAGCAGGAGGATCCCAGAGTTGCGGCATAGTAGAAGAATTGAATGTTTAGATGAGATTGTACCGTCCATGGTTTCGCAGAGCTGCTATTTGTATCCAAACGGGTACCGCCAACGTAGGGACAGAGCTTGCGCAGTGATCGCAGCACACGGGGTCGAGTGGGTCGTAGCAAGACAATATTGAGCCAAATCGAAAACTGCGCAAGTATAGGCGGGTCTGATGTGGGTACTGACGTGGATATGATATATAGACGTGAGAACGACACCTGCAGTGAACGCCTATTCACAGATGCGAGCGCCACACACTGGCATGATGGATGATACTCACCCTCACAAATTGAACCCTTTTGGTACTGGTCCTTTCAAAAATTTATAGCGTTCTGACCATACCATTGTAGCACATGTACCATCCCTCGTCACGGGCTGAGCGCTGAGTCCTCGTGAAGCGAACATTCCATCTTGGTAACCATCGCGATTTTGGATAGATGTCTTGCTGGTTCCCTACGCATCCAACGCCACAAAAGTGAATTGATCGATCATGTTCAAGTTGAAATCAGGTTCCATCGGCCCGGGGTATCCACGTGGTGTTAGCTGAGCCACGTGGGTGTCGCAGTCTGAGCTTGCCACGGCGACCTAGTAAGAAAGGCGGCTGAAACCTTTAAGGTAGGGTTCATTCGCACCCAACATCATCACGTGTGTTTGTGACCCACTGTGACCGATGTGTCATACTTTTTTTGCGACGCGAGGTCCTGCCAGTGGTCTTGCTGGAGAAAACTGAAAACGATTGAATACGCTCCCGATGTTGCCCGCAGAATCGTATTGATTATGAGAAATAAATTACTACGTTATAAGAGTCAATTAAGTGACATTAGCATCGAGATCTTGAAGGATTGAATCTGGAATCATTCGATGACCGCGGTACTTTTTTGCTGCCCATGCTGCCTGTTTGCCATTTAGACCTTTGCGATATGCATCCATGAAACGTAGGGATCGAGTCGCATATCTACAAATCAGTTACCACGGATACTCAAACAAATAAGTGACCAGAAGGATGCTTACCGCCGCATTGAGATGAGCAGTACGTTGTCCAAAGAAACAATTACATTCCGCTCTAAATCCTCTTCCTTTGATGTTGGAGGGAGAAGGCGGTATCGTTGCTTCGCATTACCCCAACATTGCTCGATGAAACTGGTCTCACAGTGGAACTTGGGGAAGAAGTGGACGTGATAGCCCCTACACCTGCAGCAAGTTTCCAGCAATGATTCCTCCTCGACGAAATCGGGTTCGTTGAATAGGATGCGCCGGCAACAGCACTCCTTTACACCTCCTTCAGGGCAATCTGCAAAACTCTTCCCGCACTGCGCTTTCTTCTTCGACACATCGTAACCGCGTTCGGTTAGTATTGCGGCCATACCCTTGAAAATACCAGGCTTCTCATGACCTTCCGGATAGTAGAACTCTTGCTCCCTTCCATCAAATACCCCGTTCCGCATCTGAACTTTTTGCTTCAAGATCTTACCATCTGGTCCATAGATTGGCCGGCCATCTAAACCAACAACATTAATCAGAACACCAAAGTTCTTCTCGGGCTTTGAAGGGTTCTTTGGCATTTTAGTGGCTGAGAGTGCATCGGCAGCTCGTGAGAGGTGAGTGGATGCATTGTCATAAATAAAGTAGTGATCCTCATCCGGATAGTATCTTGAAAGGATTGCCATGGCATGATCTGCTTGTGCAAGAATATCTTCATTTGTGAAGTATCCTTCACGATTTTTCCCTGGGCGAAAAATGACGCGTGCCGATTCCTTTCCATCAGGCGATCGAAGCCAGCCGTAATCAGCTGACACAAAGTCAGCAACCATCAACGAGATGCCTTCTCCTTTTGCGTAAGGTTTTGCTGTTGCGTCTTTATGGTACCATGCAGTCTGGCGGCGATCGTGTGCGTAGAATATTGATTCATCATGCACCCATGCAACGACAGGGCGGTTGACCTTGTGAGGTAAATCCCATCCATGCTCGTCCACCCAGGTTCGCATACGAGCCTCGTACTGTTCCATCGCCGGAAGGAAGACATTTTGCCGGTAGTGGACAACATCTGGCCGTTCGTGACCATCAACGTACTGGCCCTTGAGATTTTTCTTCCATCGGTATCCCATTTTTTCAAGCCATCTTCGTGCTGTTGCTAGTGAAATAGTCTTGGTACGTTTCAAGCGAGCAAGGATCTCTGGTTTGGCACAGTACTGGACTATGTCTTCCACTTTAATGTATTTGCCAATCTGCTGGAGGTGTAAATGAATTTCTTGAGCCAAATCCTCGTCGTCGATCGCCGATTTGTTACCGCGACCATATCTATTCTCTGGGATCTCCTTTCGGTCATTGATAAATGATCGTGTCCACACGCGAAGCTTTCTGGAATGGTGCTTGGTCTCACAGCGCATGGTAACTGTCGCATTGGAAGCCTCTGTCCAGTTGCCTTGATGTCCTGGTCTGTCTGTCTCCAAGCGGATATATGTGGCCAAAAACATCCTCATCCCCTCAAGGCGAGTGCGGGTTACATTGTCAAGACCAGTGCTTTTGTAACCACGCCCTTTCTTCCTTGGAGGACGCAAGATATTTGTAACGTCCATGAAAGCTGCAGCGGCATCTTCTTGTGTTGGTGCAAATACATAAGCTCGAGGTTGTAAGTTGAAGGCTACCTCTTCCATTGTGTCATCCTCCACATTCACAAAGGTGTGATCTTCCTCATCTGCTTCCCACCCTTCTTCACCCTCCTCACCCTCCTCACACATCCAGAATGTTTCCTCCCCACTCCAGTTTTCATGTGGTGTTTTTGGAGCATTATTGTCTACAATCTCTTCAACTGTAAGAGGGTGAGGGATTCTTGTAGTGGGAAACAGGCTTGAGTTCGGGTGTAGGTGGTACATAGTTGACGCGGAGGGCAGGATGACACGGACAAGAAACGTTGAGATGTGAGGATGGGGTTGCCGAGTTTGTGTTGTGAACTTCGCACAGGGGTGAACTGCTGCTGATTATTGGGTCAACTGGTGTGGGGTCTCTAGTTTTGGCTCTTTTTGACGGATTGACTCGGACCTGTTAATTAACATGTCAATAATTAATTTTCGAATGTGTATGAGCATACTGTGTATACATTAACATTTTCCTTATCTGAATTAGGGCTTAATTTGCGTTTACTGGAGCATGCGTGATGGCCAAGATTCCGATATCGCCAGTTGCGCCGCCCCATAAACACGAGCCTGTATTTTGCTTACATTTTTTGCGCCCAACGCGTATTGATGCACTTAACAGCCGATATTTGCTTAAAATGGTATATTATTGATCTAAACCTAATAACTTTCTTCCTCTGTCGAAAATGGATGATCGAGAACCTAAGGCCTCTTTAGAATTACATTTTACAGAGACCTTAGGTTTTTATTTTGGGAAAAGAGTGAATTTGAATGAGAAATTGAAAAAATGGTGTTTTGTCACGATTTGTCACTCTTTGATCATGTGATGATGTTGGGTGCGAATGAACCCTACCTTAGACCATTTAGAAATGTCAGTTCCGCTACGAGACCGCACCCACGCTCACACCCACAGACCCCCGAGTCAAAACACAGTTTCCATGGGCGAATCTACAGAAACGACCACATTCTTCGCCAACCGGCCTTCTTTTTGGAGATACGGCCTGCCTTGGTCGGCCTTTCTTCTTCGCTGTCAGAATCAACGTTGTAGACGGCCATTTTCGAGACCTTTCGGCTGAGGCGTCGAAACCGGGTTTCTCTTCACCTCCAGATGATTGGTCATTTTCATCAGACGAAAGTAACCTCGATGACCTCGATGCGCCGACTCTTCTGCTTCTGAATGTCCTTCAAAGTTCAAACTACAGAAACGACCACATTCTTCGCCAACCGTGACGCCGGACTTTTTGATATACTCAGGCTATGGGTATGGACAATTGAAGTTTTCTTGCATATGATATAGTGCATTACAATTACAATCCTTCAGGATTTCAGATGGAACACTCCTTTCACAGCTGTCAAAGCAACGTGTGGAGCAAAGTGGAACAAATGCGAGATGTGCAGAAATGCACATGACGCCCCTCGCTCGCTTCCGACTCACAAGCCGGAGTAAATTCATTCCAGGTCTTCTCTAGTCTCAAGCGCTGCCGCATCTTCGGAGCAGTTCGTTCCTGGGTCACAAATCAAGCTTTCAAGTTGTAAATACAATGTCCACAACCCGGAACTTCCGGCCGGGTATTATGCCATTTTTAGTCAGTTGATTCTCTTCAAGTCCCGTCCTACCACGGCGCTTTGATTCATGTGAATACCTGAAGGGGGAGAGCGCTCTCATACAGTCATAACGAAATCTTCTCTATCCTACAGCTGGACAAGACACGGCGCCTCACTTGGCGCCTTATGATATGGTCATTCACATATATACTCAGAGTCGCCGGTACGAAGTAAGAAACCGGTCTAGTAGCGACCAAACTTTGACAACCCTCCAACGAATCGCATTGCGGAACATCAGATCAGAACATGACATGTTATTACTACAGCACAGTACCTCAGGCTCCTTTTGTGAATTTGCCGCTCGTCCAATACAATGACTACGTAACCATGTGAGCTCAATCCCCGCATTACGTGTCTCGTGCATGAGGTACATGGTTCATCGCAAAGCTGTTCCCAGGGATAGTTTAATAATACTATCAGGCATACTTAATCCTTCGATGGGGTTATCACAGCCTGGAGGGGGACCCTGTCATGATGATGTTGTGATAACCTCGAAATAAAGGGTGATACGACTCCACCATCTCCCTAATTCACATATTTAGTAGGGCTCAAAAAAAGAATGCAAAAATGGGACGAGAGTTGACGTACGATCAAGTAATTCGGGAAACCGGGATCGAGAGGTTTGGCACTGTCGATGCGCTGAATCTGCTCAGCAGAGAGAGAGATATCCAGTGCGTGAACGTTCTGCTTGAGATGTTCCACCTTCCGCCCGCCGATGATTGGGAATACGTAGGGCGTTTTGTGCATCAGGTGCGCAATTGCGACTGTAATGCCAACAAAACGTTCTCTATTGTCAGCGCAACTCCCAGCTACTGGAGAATTGACCCACCGGAAGTGATGCTCTCGACTCCGACCTCACGTGCGACCTCCTCGAGAACAAGGCACACCTTTCTCTCTTCTTCCGTGCGCTCCCACTCCGGACCTAAGATCATGCGACCCTTTTCTCCACTCTCGCGTCGGCGAGCCTCCTCCGCATCTGAGCGAATTTTGCCGCCACCAAGGACGTCCCACGGTGCAAGCGCAAGCCCTTCCGAACGTGCCATTGGAATGATGTCGCGCTCGAAGGATCGCTCGAGTACGCTCCACCTTCCTTGGTAGATTGAGAATGGCGTTTTCCCATGGTCCTTTGCGTACTGATTCGCCTTGGGCACAATCCACGCCGGGGTGTCTGAGATTCCCTATCATTTGGTGTGAGCAAGGTGGACTACTAAGTAGAGTAGGGGAACAGCCCCACCAAATAGAGGACTTTGCCTTGTACTACAAGGTTATGGAGCGCGTTCATGACTTCCTCGACCGAGGTAGTCCAGTCCCACCAGTGCACATACAAGATGTCGATGTACGAGGTACGCAGCTTCTTGAGGGATGCCTCAACGGACATGCGCAGAGATTTTGCGTGGTTTCCAGAGTAGTTCACCTTGTGAGTGACAGCATCCTGGCCACGCTTGAAGTTGGTTGTATACTGACACGATATCAGTTATTCTCCTGTGGCGAAATGCGGGAGGCGTCCTTACCTTTGTTGCAATCACGAGCTGGTCCCGAATGCCTCGTTTCTCGGCCCATTCGCCTATGAATTCCTCAGAACTTTCGTCCTGGCTGAGAGTCCAAAAATTAGCCGAAAAACGGGTTGTGAAGCGCCGCTATCCATGACGTACTAGTTACTGGCAGTGTCTATGAAGTTTCCCTTTTTGACACAGGTTAGCCGGAACACAATTGAAGCGTTCAGTTAGCGTGTTGACATACCCCGAGATCGAAATAAGCGTCAAGGAGCTTGAAAGAGCTCTCCTTATCCATCGAGCCCATGCCGAACTGTTCCCATTTGTCTCCGATGCTCATCGCGCCCAGCTGGATCGGCGAGACGCGAACACCCGCAAGGGGAGACAAAGTACGATAGCGAGCTAGCTTGGAGGGCGGGGGAGGGGGAAGGTCCCAGAGTTGCGACATTGTATCGGGATGAGAGGAGTTGAACGTTTAGATGTATTGAAAGATGGGTACCATTCATGGTTTCGCGAAGCTACTATTTGTATTCCAACGAGTGCCGCCAATATAGGGGGCAAGGCATGCATGATGATCACGGCATACGGGATCGAGTGGGTCGTAGCAATTCAATTGAGAGTCAAGTCGCAAATAATCACAGGAATGTGGATGTATCGACTTTAGCCAAATCGAGCGAAAGAAGTACCGGCGGGGACTGATGTGGATTGCGCCATCTGTGAACAGGCGCTTCTCACGTCTCTCTATCACATCCGAGTCTCACCATCGATCCCGTCGATCCCCGATGGCAGTGGAGTGGATGACTCACTCTCTCGCAAATCGAACCTTGATAGTATCAGCTGTTACATCATTCCGACCATTCCATTCAGTTGTAGCGCATGTACCTTGTCACGGTCCACGTCGTAAAGTGAAGTGATTGCACATTTCATCTTGGTAACCTCGGATGGACGCCTTGTTGGTTCCCTACGTATCCAACGCCACAAGAGGGATTGGTCGATGGTGGTTGAGCTAGGGAAGAATCAGACTCCATCGGGTGTCCACGTGGTGTACATGTAGAGGGCTAGCTTGCCTCCGTTTAGACATTTTGAAATATCATTCCGCTGCGAGACCGCTGGCCTACATTCTATCCCTCCATCTTATAGCCTGATATAGACCTACTGCTTTATTCTAGAACTCTTTCCCCACATACTTTTCTGTGACTCGGAATTAGCCGGCCTAATTTTTCTTTTTCTTTTTTTTTCGAACTTCGGTTCACCCTGTCATCAGCATCACCGCACCTCACACCCATAGACCTCAAACACAGCTTCCATAGGTGAATCTACAGGATGATCACTGTTATGTATGCACTGGCAAAGGAACTCTATCTCTATGCCATATCGAAAGGTCCAGTGTCAACAAAGAATGTTGCTTCTTTGCTGACACCAGACTTTTTGATATGGTACGGAAATTTTGTTTCTCAGGCTTGCATACATAACAGACACTGAATTTTGCATTACAATTCTTCAGGATGGAACTATCACAGATTCCTTCACAGCTGTCAAAGCAATGTGGAGCAAAGTGGACGAGCTCGAGCATTCCACCTCCTAGCCTATGATGCGGATGCACGTTCGTGTGCACGTGGCTCCACGCCCCTCGCTCGCCTGCTCCAGTTTAAGCTTAACAGCCGGAGTAAATTCATCGATGTCTTCTCCAGTTCTCAAGTGCTACCGCATCTTCGGACCAGCGCGTCCCTGGGCCACCATTCGAGCTTCTGGCTGCAGCCTGAGCGCGGAAGGGGACGGATCGAGCGAGTGGGAGATCAAGTCTGCTGCGAAGGTGGATCGACAGGACGATACTGCGTGCGTGCTTTCCCACTCAATGACATCGCTCAGCTGCTAACTGGAGCGGGTCTCAAGAATCAACGATTTATAGGCATATGTACATTATAAACGCTGTGACTGGCATCAATGATACTGCCGTCCATTAGCACCCAGAATATGACCGGTATATGACCACTGGCAGCTCGAGGAATTTATCCAAGTCCGTCGGGCTGATGGATAAGTAGATCAAGACCATCCCAAGTCCCAGGCATAAGAAAGCTGGGGGGAGCGCCGTGTTTGAACAGTAGCGCTACCATAGTTGCCGCTGACGCAATATGCTTTCAAGTTGGTCCGAACAAGACGTCGGTGCGGTACCGCTGCGTACGTTAACCGGAGCCGAGCCGAACGTCTACTAACTACTAGTACCGCGATTATTAATAAAGAGTGGACGTTGAGCGGACGAGATGCGCAGAAGTATTCTCAGAAGTAGATTATAAAACCTAGGGATGCTGGCATAGGGGACCCGGACAGGACCCCTCCTTTTCCCGTGTCTTTCGTGACAATGGCCATGGTTTCGCTCATGTCCGCCCTCGACCTTTGTGCTGCTTTATGTTTTCTTTCTGCTCTTTGGGCCATCTGGGATCGTCGAAGGCGGGGAGGGCTACCCTATCCTCCTGGTCCGCAACCTTTACCTATCATTGGGAATATTCTCGATATCCCAAAGGAGTTTTCCTGGCTCGCATATACTCGCCTTTCCGAAAAATATGGTACGATTCTTGTCATCGTAGCAGTTCGTGTTATGATTTCTGTCGCAGGGAATATCTTGTCCTTCCGCGTTTTCGGACGGGTCATCGTTGTACTGAATAGTGTCGAAGCCACCAAGGATCTCCTAGAGAAGCATGGGGACATCTGCTCTGATCGCCCCGAGGTTCCAATCTTTGAGATGTATGTACTCTTATTAAATGTGCTCAGACATTTTGAACAACCTGGCACAGGACAGGATGGCAGTGGCTTGTGTCGATCGCTAGATATGCAGAGCCATATCGGATGGCACGCAAGATTCTTGATCGTGGCCTTCGCCCGGGGGCCGTGGCACAATATCGCCCCATGCAACAGTCCAAGACACGCATTCTCCTTACTCGATTGTTAGAACATCCGCGCGAGTGGGAAGCACATTTTGAGCTGTAAGCATACGTGCTTCTCCTTTACATGGTCCCTGATCATTAGCAACTTTTCAGTATGCAAGGCGAACTGATATTAGCTATGACATATGGATACGAACCCCAAGGGCGGAATGACAGGAAGGTCGAGGTTGCCCGGAAGTTTTCTGACTTTGGGTCTGAAGTGGGTCTACCGGGTGCTTTGCTCGTCAATGATATTCCACTTTGTATGTGCCATGTCATATTTCAATGCGGACAGAATTTTGTTCACGATCACAACTATAGTACGTCACATCCCCGAATGGGTACCTTGGTTGAGTTACAAGCCACTTGCTCGTTTAGGCTATGATTTAGGACAGGAGACCATGTATGAACCCATTCGTTTCGTCAGAGAAAGCATGGTGAGCAAATATTTTGGGTGTCCGCATTTGTTCGAAGAGCACATCGTGTTCCTTTTTTCTAGCTTGATGGCACAGCGAAACCTTCACTCGCTCTCGAAAATCTACAAGAGGCGGAGAAACTAAGTGGATCAGAACGCAAAAGGACTGAGGAAACGATCGCGGGTGCCTTAGGGTCGATGTATGCAGGTCAGTACTTATTGATGAGCGAATGTTTGACTGACATCTTTTTCGGTAGCCGGGGCTGATACGGTGCGTTGGATTAGAAACCTTGAACTTTACAAGCTAACCTTTTGGCTCTATATTCTCGCCTTCCAGACAGTTGCGGCTCTCATGTCACTTCTCTTGGCTACTTTGCTCTACCCTGATGTACAGAAGAGGGCGCAGGAAGAACTTGATGCTGTCACAGGACGAGAGCGGCTTCCAACTTTTGAGGATCGATCGAGGCTACCATTTGTCGATGCGGTATGCATGGAAGTCCTGAGGTGGAGACCCGTGGCCCCTCTGGGTGCGTCAATCTAATGGCCAATCACTCATCTAGGACATCTGAAGTCTCTATCACCGGCAGCTGTCCCTCACGCGACCACAGAAGACATCGTCTACAAGGGCTACTTTATCCCGAAAGGTGGGTAGTTTTAACTCGAAGATCTATTCCCATGTTTATTGACGCATGCTATAAGGCGCATTGGTGATCGGAAATGCATGGTAAGTTGCCTTTATCAGGTACCGAAACCGGTGCCAGTACCGATTGCTGTCTCTATCCAGGGCAATCTTACACGACCCTTCCATGTATCCGGAGCCAGACGCCTTTAAACCTGAGCGGTTCCTCAATCCGAATGGAAGCTTGCGGGAGGATCCGATAGTACTATCAACATTTGGATACGGAAGACGTATCTGTCCTGGGAGACATTTTGTCGATGCGACGTTGTTCATCACTGTCGCGTCTTTGTTCTCGGTTTTTAACATCCAAAAGGAGCAGGGTTCAGAGGCAGAACCGTTTACTTACAGCTTTACGGGCTCGATCGTGAGGTATGGTTATGTCCTTCAGAGAGCGACAGGCATCTTATTGAACCTGTAGTCGTCCAAATTCATTCCCGTGTTCCATCAATCCCAGAGATAAAAGGGCAGAAGAGCTTATTCTTGCCGACACCATGGCACGTTGACTTATCCAGGTGATCTGTCTCATTTCATTTCCACTATCTCATAGAGTCTGTATTCGACACAGTACCTTGGTCTGACGTGACGTTAGAAACTTGAATAAACTAACAGGTGATCGATGATGAAGGTTCTACTTCACCACGCAAAGTGGCAATGTGCTTCCGGGTCCATGTTGCCGAAACGACAACTAAGAAGCGCCTTTTGGTTTCTGAGTTCCTACCGCTACAAAGCAAGGGGCCGGAATGGGATCTTGAACTCAGACGCGGACAGACGTCGAAAAGCCCGAGCTGGCGAGGTTTGTCCTTACCAGCAACGCGGTATCGCGAAAGCAGATGCTACCGAGTCGATTAGGCGACCCAGGTCCAGACAACTAGCGCAAAGCGCCGGGTGTTAGTGGGCATTACAATACAGTATGCCGTACTGACCAATGCAGTCTAGTAAACAGGGGGAAATTAGGCCTAATTAGTTGACCTGAAAGCCCATGTTTATACTGTAACTTCAATTCTTTTCCTGGCCTTTGGGGGTTTACTCAAGCTCATCACAGTCAATAGAATTTGTCCCTGAGACGGCACTCCTGGAAGAATAAATCGGGGTTGTCATGACGTTGGGTTCCCGATTGGTAACGTGATGTTCGACCCCGCAACAGCGAGTGATGACCATTAGCCGATACTCAGGGCCTCAGGCTGTAGCCTACTGTAGCCTAGCTGCCTAGGTCTTGTTCGACAACGGAATGTTGAAAGAAATTTTTAAACAGGTTACGCGTACTTCACATTCACTTCGCCAAAGTCATTCGCCTCCGGTCAAATCGGAAAACCAATTTCCAAAGACATTGAACAACGGGGTCTTAGTTGTGTGTACTGCGCGATTACTGGTATGACCTCGCTATCCGCCCTCGGGGAGGATTAGCCTACCCTCTCTGTCCACGACATTTACCTATCAATGGAAATCTTCTCGATATTCCAAAGGAGTGTTCCTGGCTCGCATATACTCGCGATTCCCGAAAATATGCAGCGCAATGCCCACTTCATTTAGACACGGGTGTAAAGAAACATCGTGACGTCGCTTTGAATTCTCTAAACGATAAAAAGATGTCCTCCAGACTGGGGTCGAACCAGCAACCTTGGGATGGCCAGTTGAACTGTTTATAGTCCCATGCTCTTCCATTTGAGCTACCGGAGGCTTATCAATACAAGGTTGATGAAGGATGTGAGCGAGTGAAAATTGCACATTGGCACCACATCCACGTCATCTGATTAGCAGCAAAAATTCGATGAGATAGAGCACACTTCAATACATACATGGAGTTTGATTGCCGTTAGCTTGGATGGTATATGGATTGCAAACTTGAAGAAGTCTACCTCTCTGTCGCGCTTCGGTGGCCCATTTATTTGGACAGAAGTCTTGACAGCACGGCTTGAGTTTGATCCTTCGCCAAAAAAATTGCTCATTATGGCCATGATCAAAGCCATCGATAGTGTTACCTTTCTCCAGCGGTGCAAATCGCCACGCCATGCTCATCAGTCTTTCTATGTTGGCAGAGGGAAAAAGTACTTCCGAGTCCTTCGGGCTGGATTCGAACCAGCAGCCTTGGGATATCACAGATATTCTGTTATAGTCCCATGCTCTTCCGGCTGAGCTACCAAAGGTTAACTGCCAAAACAACGACATGCTTGATAAAGCTACTGATCTGTCGGCACACCGCTTCACACAGCAGAATTGCCAGTCCATAGAAAAACAAGAACATACCATGAGTAGGAAGAAGTGAGCCAATGCGAACCGGCTATGAGTTGTCCTAGCTCAAGGACGCAGACTCCGGACAATGGTAGTTCTGGATCTGGACTTTCCTCGGGCTTCCTCTTCTGGTGCGCATCGATAGCCCTACCACAGTCAAACAATTGAAACATACTGGAGTGGAAACGCTCACAGACACCGGCCCACCATGACACGCTCAGTCCTGTTCGTATATCCCACTCGACCGAGTCGTCTGAGCATCATCAGAAACGTTCTCTTTTGGAACTGCGTAGTGACTCGGAATGGCGCCATGGGCGCTTACTCGGGGAACCAAAGCGGCACACACAACATTGAATGTGTGAACTCTCACTATCTACCCGACCTTCGTCACGGTTATAGCACGGTCATCTCAATATCAGAATTGAGGTTGATTTGTCAAGCATGCACGCTTAGGTAATCACGGTGTCTGGCTCTAGCTGCAATTGTGTAGCGGACTTCCATAGATTGCGAGAGAAGCGATCATCTTCTCCCCATGTATACAATTACATTCGAGCCCCTGCCCAGTCACGCACAAACATACCTCACCTCCTAGTAAGATCGCAAAATACCTCGGGAGTATCCTTTTCCGAGCGCGAGCAGTCGCCTATCGCTTGGCAGCGCAATGCCTACTTCATTTAGGGCACATACTTGACCCAGTGTAAAGAGACATCGTGACGTCGCTTTCATAATTCTCTAAACAATAAAAAGATGTCCTCCGAACTGGGGTCGAACCAGCAACCTTGGGATGGCCAGTTTGAACTGTTTATAGTCCCATGCTCTTCCAGTTGAGCTACCGGAGGCTTATCAATACAAGCTTGACGAAGGATGTGAGTGGATGAAAATTGCACATTGGCACGACATTCACGCATATATGCCTTTTGCAAAGGGGTCAGGTTACATATGACATCTCAATGGCTTGTATGGGCGCACATTGAATTTGATTGCAGCTAGCTGGATGGTTTATGGACTGCAAACTTGAAGAACTCTACCTCTCTGTCGCTCTTCGGTGACCCCTTTATTTGGACAGATGTCTTCACAGCGCGGCTTGAATTCGATGCGTCGCAAAAAAAGCTCTTTGTAGCCACATCAACAGTGTTACCTTTCTCCGGCGGTGTAAATCGCCGCGCCACGCTCATCATTCTTTCTATGGTTGGCAGAGGGAAAAAACATTTCCGAGTCCTTCGGGTTGGATTCGAACCAGCGGCCTTGGGATATCACAGATGTTCTGTTTATAGTCCCATGCTCTTCCAGCTGAGCTACCAAAGGTTAACTGTCAAAACAACGACATGCTTGATGAAGCTACTGATCCGTCGGCATGCATTACACAAAGCGATCACGAATTTGTGTGCATCGCTTCACACAGCAGAACTGTCAGTCCATAGAAAAACAAGAACACACCGTGACAGTAGGAAGAAGTTAGCCAATGCGCATCGAGCACAGAGTAGCAGTTTCCCTCGTTGGAATAGACCCACACCCCGCCAACCAGCCAATTACAGCGTTGGATGACATAGACTGAAGCACACCGCGTTCCTAGTATAGAAGAATGCTGGCTTAATTGACATGTCAGAATCGATCGGATACAAAAGACAAGAATATACAGGTTGTAGATACGGTGTCCTTCAAGTTCAAATTCTCTTGTCCACTGGGCATATCTTGTCCTTCTATGTTTTCGGCTCGGTCATTGTCGTACTGAATAGTGTCGATGCTACCAGGATCTCCTAGAGAAGCGTGGGGACATCTGTTATCGCCCTGAAGTCCCAATCTTTGAGGTGTATACACTTTCACAAGCACTCAAACACTCGAGCGTGCAAAATGACCTGGCTCAGGATAGAATAGCGCCGTATCGCCTGGCACGCAAACTGCTCGATCGTGGCCTTTTTCGCTTTGGGGCCGGGGCACAATATCGCCCCATGCAACAGTCCAAGGCACGCGTCCTCTTCACTCGATTGTTGGAAAATCCGCATATCGCACTGTGCGATAGGGCTTCGCGAGAGTTCCTGCAGTCACGACTCAGCCTCAGACACGGACAGGCGTAGAGGAGATCAACAGCCCGAGACCGGAGGAAATACATGATCTCTCTTACAGCCTCGCAGCCCTAAGTTTGATCGAGCTGATTCGAGTCGATTTCCTCTCTCGCTCGTTTCCTTTCTCCATCGTCCCTTTGGATAAGCAGAAGAAGTGCAATTGAAATTTGGAACACTTGGAAATAGCCTTACCATAAATACACAGGTTACAATATAGCTTTGGTAGAAATGATGATTTTTTTTTGCGCAACATGTGGCTATGACAAAGATGCGGACCCGGGGGTACAGGATTATAAGGAAGGTAGGCGTAGCGTAAGACTGGACAGAAGGGTAGCAGGTGGGGAGGTAGAAGAGACGAAATGACGAAACTGAGTCTGTCCAACTAAATTGGCGGGCCGGAGTTGCCGGTAGGTGACGGGCAGCGGGACAATTCCTTGACTCCGCCCGGTGTTCTCCGTTTCTCCGCCCCAAATCCATTCTGTGTTGCATGTGCGTTTTCGACTACAGTAGTCTTCATCCTCCGCCGGTCGTAGGGCTACTTATAATGACTTGCCCTATTTCTGGCAGACTCGCGTGTGTTCACTGGCGTCAGGGATTCAGGGGTCACTTCAACAGTGTGGATAATCTGTCTAGTTTTGGGGATCCTTCTACTCTTCGTCGCTTATGCTAGTCAGCGTGTTCTCCAATGTATCACTTGCGTATGGGAAAGAGTATCCTAACTATCTTGCTCCCCCTGGCTGCTCCACCACACTAATTGGTAGCCTCGACACATGACACATGCTCCCAGAGGCATGCCTTTACGAGTCTCCACCGACAGCTGTCTCCTGACCCTATGTTTCTCCGCTGCACTGAGGTCAGTTATGCACAATGAATACGGCAGCTGGCAGCCCTAAAACCCTCCGGAAAGGATCGGGCTTTGGCTGGTGTTACGTTTTTGGGGCAATGTAAGCTAGGATATGCAACTCGCTTCTAAGTTTCTGGCCCTGCCCGTCTGAACCTAGTATCGGGATTTGTGCATGATGTCCGTGGAAAGGATTGATGAGTTCATGTCGCATAGACTTCTCTCCATTCCAATTCATTTTCCAACATGCGACCTCCGATAGAATAGGGGCATTAGAACGTGGTAGGGATGTAAAGAATGAAGTGACGAAGCTCCTCCTATACTATCTCAATGTCCTATAAAGACCACCCCCAAGAGCAGCAAACGCCTAAGAAACTTAACCCACGTCCACTATTATCTACTTTTTCAGTAAGTTGCTTTGTCGATCAAAGTGCCACTTTATCGACTAGGTATCGAGAAATCGGAACCTAGTCACTTTCAACAACTTCCTCCCTCGATGCCTTCGTGTCCTGCGTCTTCATCCCAGCTTTTGGGACAAACTATCGATAACGGTGTGCTCCGGATCGAGGCCATCCTGGGTGCGGGGTCCTTCGGCGTTGTCTACCGCGCTGTCGATACCAGGACAGAAGTGCAATATGCCGTCAAGTGTGTAGAGAAGCATGGGTCAGACAACTACCAAATTCGCGAGCGAGAGCTACACGCGCGAGTTTCATCGCACCCCCACGTCCTCACGTTCCACCGTGAGATCAACACGGACCGTTATGCCTTCTTCGTCTACGATCTATGCGCAGGCGACCTCCATTCGGTGATCAAAAAGATGGCATTCTTCCGCGAAGATGAACTCATCAAACGGATTTTCATTCAAATCCTTGATGCTGTTGAATACTGTCATTCTCGTGGTGTGTACCACCGGGATCTCAAGCCGGAGAACATCCTCGTTTCTGCTGAGAGCAAAGACATGAACGTTTTCCTTGCCGACTTTGGTCTTGCTACCACGAGAGAAATGACGGAATCGTCTTGTGGAACGCCGTGCTTCATGAGCCCAGGTAATGTGAATTTATTCCGGATGTCGTTCATCGCGAGCCAACACAATAGCAGAGTCTCTCGTACGGCCCGGGCACCACATGTCACACTCCACTGTTCACGGAGATATTTGGGCACTCGGCTGCATACTCGCCGAGATGATCGCCAATGTACGCCCCTGGGAGAAGGCTTCCCTAGAGGATAGGGTCTACCGTGACATGACCATAAAGGAGAGAGACGTTTTGTTTGAAGTACTTCCTCTATCACCCCCTGCCCATCACCTCCTTCTGAAGATCTTTTCCACGGAACCGGAACAGCGTCCCTCCCTCGCAGCTATTCGCATGGAAGTTCTTGCCATTGATACATTCTTAATGAGCAAACAGAAGGCGGCGGAGTCTGGGTGGACAGCGCGCCTTGAGAGGATGATGGTGCGGAAGATACATGCGCGCGGACAGAATGCAGACGCATTCCGTCGTTCTTCGGAAACTCGCTACACGTCATGCGCGGTGTTGTCATCGTCAGAAACTCGCTACTCGTGTGGATCATCATCTTCGGCATTCGAGTCTAGCTCTGACGAATGGAGCGACGTATCCCTAACACCTCCTGCTCCGGCAGTAGAAGGTATGGAGATGGGAAAGGAGTGTAGCGTACTAGATTTGCTATCACTACGAATAGTAGATGCTTCTCAGAATTTTTGAGAGCGATTCCTTTGCTACAGTAATGGAATCTGGGTATACATATACACACGACCGTGCCAGTGGATCATATCGTGATTAGTAAAGACAATGCTTATCATTTATTCAATGCTTCACATACTACCATGGACAATTAGTATTGAGAAAACCTTAATCACCTTGACTGACTGATCAGGCCCCGAAGCGAATTCAAGCGTGAAGGCAACTGAAGACGAAGCTGGCCTACGAGTGGTGGGAGTTGTTGACACACCGTCAACCATTACGTGCGAGGGATGATCTGAGGGTTTAGAACATGGCCGTTTTCTATCGTTGATCGGTTTTTTCTTCTAATTTGCTTTTTCGCTCTTCAAACTATTCATGGCCATGGGGGTTCCGACCATATCTGCTCCCTAGACTCTGATCGGCATCCTTCTTGTTATACCAAAAGATTATTTTTTTTGCCTTCATGCACGAAATTCTCGAAGAGATATGCACTGAAGGAGTCTGAGCCTTTGTGTGGTCCGACGTATCTGCCTCGAAAGGTTCGAAATATGATGGTCCTTAGTATCATTCAGTTTCACATTCCCACAATGCCTCGGACAATTCAACAGCCATATCGTTTAACTGTTAAAGTGAGCAGTTATAGAGTTTTAGTAGAAATATGTATGTTATTAGAAAAAAAAGGAGTCTCATCAAAAGGAAGGAAAGGCCAGGATTAAGGCCCACCCTTTGAGTACTAATGTGATATCTCACGTTGACACCTCCCGTGGAAGGGTCTGTGAGGATGGACGAAAGTAGAGTGAATACCATGTCCTGTGTTAGGCACAAGCAAGGTACTATGATAAAGACGCGGTCCTCAGGGCAACAGGATTGACTGTGAGTAATGTGTAAATGTTGGGCTGGTTGAAGGCTTAGCTGTTTGGGAGCAGCTAACCCTCCATCCAGCCCAACATCTACACATCACCCAATTAATTCCATTGCAGGGGAGGTAGAGAGTGGAAAGCTATCTACGAGCTAACTGAATACAAATATATGAGCGGCAGTCAACCCGGTATGCTGAACAGGTTTGCGGGTAGGGGCACCACGGGCCGGGGTTCCGGTGCCAGCGGGACATCGCCGACTCAACCTCGGACTTACCGCGGGCGATAGCAGTCACCCTCCGCCGGTCGTTGGGAAACCAATCTTGCCTCCACGTGGCTACTCCACCACCACGCCTTCACGCTTCCATAACTACTCCTAAGACCGTTGAACGTTGAACGTTGAATCTCGGTGTCCAGCCCTCGGCTTGCACACATGCTCACAGAGGCCATATGCCTTTCTCCGCCGACCTATGTTTCTCCGCTGTACTGAAGTCACTGTGCACAATGTATACGACAGCTGGCCGTCCCAACACCCTCCAGAAAGGATCGGGCCATTGGCTGGTGTTACGCATATTTTTGGGGGGCAATTTGAGCTAGGATATGCAACTCGCTTCTACTGTACGTTTCTGGCCATGCTCGTCTGAACTTAACATAGGGGGTCTGTATGAGTAGGGTGTGCATTCGATATAATAGGATGCACTATACTGTCTCAATAAAGACCACCCCCCGAGAACAGCAAATGTCCAAGAAGCTTAACCCACGTCCACCATCATCGTCACCTTCAAACAACCCTTTTTTCTCGATGCCTTCCGAGTCATATCCTGCATCTGCATCTCAGCTTCTCGGACGAACCATAGATAACGGTGTGCTTCTGATTGAGGCCATCTTGGGTGCTGGGTCCTTCGGCGTTGTCTACCGTGCTGTCCACACCAAGACAGGAGCTCAATACGCCGTCAAGTGTGTAGACAAGCACGAGTCCGACTATCAAGCTCGCGAGCGAAGGCTACACGCCCGAGTTTCATCGCACCCCCACGTCCTCACGTTCCACTGTGAGATCAACACGGACCGCTACACGTTCTTCGTATACGATTTTTGCGCACGCGACCTCCATTCGGTGATCAACGAGATGGCATTCTTCCGCGAGGATGAACTCATCAAACGCGTCTTCATTCAAATCCTTGATGCCGTCGAATACTGTCATTCTCGTGGCGTGTACCATCGCGATCTCAAGCCGGAGAACATCCTCGTTTCTGGTGAGGGCGAAGACATGAGCGTGTTCCTTGCCGATTTCAGTCTTGCCACTACGAGCAAAACGACGGAATCACCTTGTGGGACGCCGAGCTTTATGATCCCAGGTAAAGTCAAAAAATTTTCGGATGTCTCGTTTCATCGTGAGCTAATAACACAAATAACAGAGTCGCACCACAAGCCCTCACCGGCAGTCTACTCCAATGTCTACGGAGATATCTGGGCACTCGGATGCATACTCGCCGAGATGCTTTCCAACGATCGCCTTTGGGAGAAGTTTCCTCAACAGCCTACGACTATGTTTGAGGACTACCTAATGGATCGACACCTTTTGTTCTTCGTACTCCCTATATCACACTCCGCCTACCTTCCCCTTCGGGACATCTTCTCCACGACATCGGATCTCAGTCTGCTTCCCTCCCTCGCAGATATTCGCAAGGAGGTTATGGAAATGGATACATTCTTCTGTACCGACCAGGAGGCGGTGCATTCTAGGTGGACTGGGCAGCTTGAGAGAATGATGGAGCAGAAGATATATGCGCGCGGACAGAATGTCGACGCGTCTTCCGAAACTCGCTACTCGTGTGGTGCGTCAAGCTCTGCAGAACGGAGAGACGTACCCCTGTTACCTCCTGCTCTGGCAGTAGAAGGTATGGGAATGGGGAAGAAGTTGAGGAGGCTAAAGTGGCCACAACCACGAAAGTTGATAGTCCGATTCTTTAAGCACGACCGCTGTGCATCATAAAGACTATGCCTCTATAATTGATGTCTCATATACTACCATGAACAATCGGTATTCAGGAAAACTTTATTCACCGTGAATTGGCTGAACAGACCTCAAAGCAAATCAAACGTCAACTGAATAGACACTCGACTAGGTCACATAGTCACATCTAGTGTGCAAGTTTGTTAGACTCGAGGCCAGTACATGCATAAATAGAGGGTGATCGAGACTATCGCAAAAAAAGTCCAACTAACGAAGGAAAAAAAAAAGCGAACGTAAATTTTGAGCCTAGACGCCAGGTAAAAAAAAAGGGTGATGGGCAAGGTAACGCAAACAGGAGGCGACAGAGAAGGTGGTCCCCAAGGTGGTGCGGCAGGAGAGAACTCGAAAGAGCTTTGGGTGTGAGTAGAATTAAGGAAGTGGAAGCGCCAAAACATGTGACCATACTACAATATATCTTATTTTAGCCGATATAACATTATCTTTTAGCGACCTTTGGGACAAAACGGAGAGAACGTCAAACCCGCATCCAAGAGACAGCATTACCGGGAGTGAAAAGGGACAAAAAAAGCAAACAGATAATCTTCCATCAGATCTTGCAGCAGCATCATCTCAAAACCCGTGGGGCGCACTCGTTACCTTCCAACTTTAAAATGAGTACCAATACGCGTGCGCAATCGTGCTCATCGACGAATCAAGCTATGGCGAAAAAAAAAGATCAGGGACGAAAGGATAGTGTCGAGTGTGGATACGAACCGTGTAGCACAGCAACGCGTCCTCGGACAAGATGCTCAAAACGTCTGCCTTCCCTGATAGCTCGTTGGGTAACTTGACTGCCTGCCGAGTCCCTCGTCCATCTCCGGCCTTTTCCTTTCTCCGGGGTAAGTACGAATTAACGTACAGCAAACCCTCGTCCCAATCAGGCGGATGTGACACTGCACGCATGCCGTACGTAACCATGTGCGCCTGCACAGTGTATGGCAGCCAGCGCGGGTTAGTAACGTGCGCAGCGTCGCACCACGCTGACCACGGCAGTACCCTGGCCTCTGTTTGCAGGGAGGCCTCGAAGTGTTTGAGCAAAACACATGCAGGAACATGTAGCTCGAACTGCTCCTCCCCGCGTTCAACAGGGCTCGTCACAACGCGCAGCACGATAAGCCGCTCGCGCTGATCAGCGTAAAAAGGAGATGAGTTGCCCTCAATAACCGAGGGATTCTCCCGCGTTGGTGGCAGGGCGTTGCGGCGTAACTGGATGTACCGTGTAGTGGTGGCGCGGTTGATGGGAGGGAGCGCTAGTCGGAAGCGCACGGGCTCCGTTTCTCGGTGTTTTTGAGGCTGTTGCTGCTGCTCGACCCCACGGCGCAAATCATATACATACAGGCTATCCTCCTTCGACACCGAGTACAGTATGTGATGCTCGTCGAGAAAGTCGAACGATGAGAAGATAACCTCCGAGATCTTTCGACATGCCAATTGGTGGATTCAGATTTGGAAAAAAATAACTACAGTAGGTGGCGTGCGTACCTGATCAGAGACTAGGTTTCCTGTCTTCCAATTCCAAACGGAGATAAAGTAAAGGCGAGTGCCCGCGGCAACGTAATCCCCACAGACGCAGAGGTTAAACACGTCGAAGCGTCGCGTGTCTCCCCACAAGCCGAAGCAACCATCATGTTGTACGAGTGGGTGAACCGCGCCCGTCGAAAGTGTGCACGCATAGAACTTGCAGTCCCTAATGTCACGTGGGGGTGCTGTCAAGCCAAGATAAAAGGGCCGAGAAAAATCACGTACAAGACATAAATTAATAGATCTTGTGATGCATCAATGCACAGCTCGCCTACGTCTTCTGGGAGACCAAGTACTCTCTGGGAAGCCTCGACTTGACGAGGAGTGGATGGGAGGCGCAAGACGAGCAGGTCGAGGCCGGGTTTTGGGATTGTATGCTCGGAACGAAGACTCTGAGATGGAGGATGAGCGCTCGAGTCTGGATGGTTGCTGTCCCTGGAGAAGAGGAGAATGTTTCCCGAGACGGCTCTCGGTGCGCTCCACCCTTCGAGTAGCCCCAACTTTTGGGGTTTGGCCGAGGGGAGGTTCCGCCAGGCGGTGACATGAGCTGCCAGCAGATTGAGCTTGTCCGCAGCGCCCAAAAAACTCGAAGTGCCATCACACATTCCATGCTTAGAGAGCTCGAGCTTGTAGCGGAGGCGCGCCGAGTGCGAGATTACCTGGTTGAGAGCCCGACATGTCTGCGGGGAAGAGAGCGGATGGGGATGAGTGGAGTGTAGTCAGACTAAGACACTCACCAGCTGACAGGCAACCACTTGTTTGAAGTCGCACGACTCCAAAACTTTGACGATTAACTCTTCGGGGAGGAGGGTCATATGAGAGATGGTGGATCCTGGGAGTAATGGCAACGGGGTTGAGATGGAGTTTGAGGCCAAAGGACGGAGACGGGAGATAAAATCACAGAGGGAGTCAAGAGTGACCATCGAGAGTGGAAAAAAGGGTAAAGGTAATAATTAAGGGCAACATCGGCAAGTGTTCGTTATAACTCAACTCAACTCAACCTTTCCTTGCTTCTTCTCAACTGCCTCCACTCGGCAAACACCATCTCGGAGCCGTCTTGTGAACCTTATTTTAGTACACCCACACAAAGGAAAGCGTAGTCCAATAATGTGCCTGTTTGATTGATGACTTGGATGACAGAGACCTGCCCAGCCTCATGAGTATCACAAATGTGATGGTTCCAGGGAATGCAGACCATGTGTTGATTATTAATAACAACGTTGTTTGGCCGCGGAGAAGCAAAGCACGTGGCACAATGACAATGGCCGTCATTTTCTTTTCATTACTTCGTATATTCCACAGTCACGCAACAACTATGTAAGTTTCCTCAGTTCTCGTGCATCATTAGCCAGCGGGTTGTCTCCACCTGGGTGGGTGAAAGGCTCTCCATCTGACTCGGAGTCGCTTTCACATGCCCAACGCTCATTCACGCCCATCGTTCAACGTTCAACGTTCATTCACATGCTCTATGCTCATTCACTATCTTTCCTCGTGATCGTTTTTCTCCTCCAGCCCTTTTTTTGAGACTATTGATTGTAGCGGGTGCTGTGTAGGGTGGCGCTAGATCACCAGCGATTGTACCTCCCCTCGTCTCTCAGTGACTGGCACCACGACTATACCTGCCTCATATCGATCGCTCTGCTAGTGTCATCACGGTGTTCCTATCTGTTCTCTACATTTCTGCAAATGGATATCGCTCGCCCCGTACCCTTCCTAGTCCACTGTCACCCCGATGTCTGCCGATTCGTCCAAGCATGATCATTCAAATCGAATTATATTATCAAGCCCTTTACGTGCACACGTGTTCAATCACTCATCAATCTTGATTCTTGAATGATCTCAGCGTCACACTGGCAGCTCCAATCGATACCGGCTAAGCAAGGAAGATCCTATACAGTATCACCGCGGCTTGTGACAACTTTGACAAGTGCCTCAGCAGCAAGTCTTGGTGTGAATGTCAATTAGGGGGGGTCGGGAATTCCCAGAACGTCACTCTTCAAGTTCATACCAAGGGAGTTCTGTATACAGTATGAACCTCCTGATGAGGTCTGCCTTAGCGTAGGCACACGCATCAGGAAACCGTCCATGCTAGCCGGGCATCGGCGGGCATACACAGTTTTCCTCATGCGGCTCTTTCCCATTCTGGGTGAGTACTAACGTCCACCCCCTTTCTGATCACTTCCAATTTTCTCGCCCATTTCTTGCTCAATCACCACAAAATTAAGCCTACAGTATCTAGTACCATGGTTGACCATATTCCGTCGATTTTTTTTGGGTAGAAATCGTAGTGTGTGGTGACCATAGCCTGACTGATCAGACAGGGGTTTCTGGTGTGAGAGGGCGTACACGTTAGTACAGCGAGGCACCCACTGAACTTCCAGCCGATGCCAGGCTCCATATAGTAGTCGGGGATGGACAAAGCCCGAGGCGCACAGCTATCAAACAGTACAGTAATCATAGCGCGTTCTTCTGGACCTAGCTTCGAGAAGATAGGTGTCGCTTGCAAAGATCATGGTGCGTCAGCGCAAGTAGAACATTCTGAGTTGGGTGAGTCGAGCCATTGACGCCTTTTGCCTGCCGATTTCCCAGTGCTACTTGCGCGAGAAAAGTCGATACCAAAAACGTTGGGTTATATTCAATTGAAACGCCAACGCATGTCTTTTTACGCACAATGGGTGTTGTTGGGTGGTGGTTCTCTCGTCACGGTATTCAATTCTTTGCTTACGGATGTATAGAATTGAAAGCTTCGGCGCCTCAGCGAACGATCTAAACATTAACGTAAACTTACTTTGACGTCGAGGATAACCGCCAAATGGGTTAACTACATGCAGGCACCACTAGCAGTAAAAGCATTCAACATGATCAAGCATTCAACGCTCACCCCTTGCGTAGGTTCACAATTGGCAGAGTATGGGGAAACGGTTGGATGATCTACAATTTATCGTTTTTCAGCCATCACGGACACGTATACGTGCTCTATTGTTGCTTGATGAAAGGGAACAAGCCCGGTCGTCACCGATGCCGTGTTAGCACTTACGTGTTAGCATTTAATTGACCCTGGACGTGGCGTAGATCATCAGGCTGCTTTCGTCGAATTACAGCATGGCTGATGGCCAACTAGTGGATACGTCCTTGGGGGCGCTAGTTTGTTATGGGGTTTGAAGGAGTCAACTACTGTATTTCAACCACCAGCCCAGGTCACCCCTCAAGTATGAAACGTAGAGCGTAGATTATGTCCATCGGTATTGCTTCAAAGTTGTTTATAAAGGGATGTGAATAAACCAGGTCTACAGGGACAGATCATCATGGCAATGAAGAAGCGACACAGCCGCTATTCTTCATCTTCATCTTCACCTTCGCTATCTTCATCTTCGTCTTCGGATACTTCCATCCCTTGCTCTTTCATGCGCTCCTTGTCCTTTGCCCTCTTTCCGCTCAGCTCATCTAACAGGACGAGCAAGTCTTCTTGCTCCTTTTCAACTTCGGTGCGCTTGGTTCGTTCCGCTGTGAGTGCAGCCTCTAGCGCTGCCCGCTCCTGTTTACGATTATACACGATAAGGTTCAGGTCGTGTCTACGAGTGTGTAGATAAAAACGTACTTCATCAAATCTAGTTGCAGCTGCTGTTTCTGAAGCAGCACGGGACGTCGCGGTGAGCTCTTTTAGTTTGCTCTGCAGTGCCTCGATCTCGGTAGCTTGCTTTGCGATGACTTCACGAAGTGAGGCAACTAGTATGCTCTCTTCACCACTTTGTGCTATTAGCAGCTAGATATGAATAAAATAGGAATTTCGTTTACGAATCACGCGCGCACCTGTTGATGACGATGCCGACTCCGGGTCTGCCACGATCCCTCGTTGAATGGTATCTATAGATGGGTGAGGTATGGTATCACCGGAGACTTGCGACACGAAGGAACTCACGATTGTTCGCCTTCCAGAAGTCTACGAAAGCCCAGTCAAACCAGATCTCTGTCTCGCCATCGTACATGGGAGTGAACGCCGGATCGAGCGCCTGCGGGCCGGGCGTCGGGCACGGCAAGACCCAAGAGTCCGGCCCGACGACTTTGATCCGCTCGTCTTCGCGCATGCGGTTCATCCGGCCCACCAGCACGTCTGCCCCTAATCTGGCGAGAATCGGGTGCATCGTCGCCCTAAATATGTTCGCGTGCAAAATTACTTGATTGGATACACCTGGGAGCGCGGAAAATATGAGACGCACCGTGTTATCTCACCCGGTTCGCGGTTAAACTCGTAGCATACACCCAGCAGGAACGCGCATAGACCGGGCACGACGACGTCAATCTCGCTCGGTTGGTTCAGTTGGTCGACAAGCACGCCAAGCCCCCCGGCTTCGAGGAACTCACGCACCGCGCGGGGGTCCTCCCAAAGCCACTGAGCGAGCAACGAGAGGTAAGCACAGATGATGCGGTCCGCTTCCCGCGCATCCCGAGGCGCTAATCCCGCACGCGAGCGCTGCAGGAACGCCAGTGAGAGGTGCTCCGAAAGGAGGGCAACCAAGCTTTCCGGGCCGTCTTCGGCCTCATCTTTAGACGCAAGTTCAGGAGCGGGAGGTGGGTTGCCGTCCGCGGGAACGTAGAAGGCGCCATCTGCGGTCGACGATGCTGGGAGCGGCGTCAGAGGAGGTGGGACGATCCTCCGCGCTAGAGATTTGCATTGGGGTGCGTGTCGAAGCAGGTGGGCGAAGAGAGCCGCCGCGAACTGAACTGAGGAGACGTTGGCACGGTCCAAAGGCGAATTGGGAGGGATGATGAGACCAAAGAGGAGGGGTGTTACAGGAGAGTGGGCGGGTGCATCTACGCTGGTTCGTGAGATTGTTGAACCATTGAGAATGGTGTTGCGAGGTCTACAAACCAGCATTCTCGGGCGGGAGCATTTCCGCAACAAATACTTCCTTCACGCCATCATCCCTAACGACATGCTTCGGGCGGGTTAATCTGGGTCCATGTGAAAAATAAAGTAAAGGACATACTTCGAATACGCCAACAGCTGTCGCGCGTAGATCGACGCTGTCCTTCAGCCTTCGCGCCGCATTTTGGCCATTATATTCGCCATGCATAATGAGTTCGAGGAGGGCATCGATGCCATTAGCAGCCTCGAGCCGGTCCCATTCCTCTCCATTCGTGTCGGGGACTGGCATATAGGGTGTCAGGATGATGGTCGGGAGGAGAGGAGCAGCTGCTGGAGGGAGCAGGCGAAGACACTAAACAATAGTACAATCAAGATGTGATACTTAGGTTTTGCAGGTGAATGAAACCCACCTTTACTTTCAGTCGGGTTGGTGCGTTTGACGCTAGTGCCATCTCAATGAGCAATCTTGTGAAGGCATACCCCTCCCTGAGCTGTATGAGACGCATATATTCATATCCCGCACTTAGAAGAAAGAAGCACGATGACCCACGCCTGCTCCTTTGGATCCTAGTAATAGGCCAATTGACTCGAGGATCAGGCCAGCGTTGGTAGCCTTTTCTTCGTTCCAGAATTGCAACGCGAACTCCTGAGGCACGGTTTGATCGGGCTGTACCCCTGAGTTGAAGAAGAGAAGCGAGCACAATAGAGGGGGAAGATTTGTCTCGCGAAAATAACTCTTAAATGGATGAATTAATGGGGATCTTGGTGACATCAGAGGAATCTCACCTGGTTAGAAGTGTTAAACCGGAGGAGAGTATCAACACATTTGAGAGCGTCAGTAACAACCGATTGGCCTTCGAGCCCACCCTCGCGAGTAACGACGGAAAACAGTTTCTCAAATATGCCATCAAACGCGAGAACCTTTTGAATCTCTGCGCTCTTCCGAATTAATGTGGAAAGCATCGCAATGCCTAGAAATGAAGAGACTCAGATCAATCCACATAATGTAGAACGCGCGCGCAGTCGTGGTGCTGATATCAAGAGTAACAGATAGAAGGATGGTGAGATGCTCACCACGCTCAACAATCTCCTTGTTTCCCTCTAAAAGTGCGATCACCGTTGCGGGTCCTGCCGGGGCTGTCAGGAAGTACGCCTGTACTCGCTGCGGCCGATTCTGGAGTATGCTGATCAACAACACGCATGCACTATACCGTAGCGAGTAGTCCTGATCGCCCAGCAGCGAAAAGAGTTTGTGTGCTGTCTTGTCGTCATCCAATATCGTGTCCGTGTGCTCTAAACCAAGATCCCGTTGGGTGTAAGATGCATCGAGGGTGTCGCAGAGGATGGTGACAGTTTCGATGGCAGCTCGGCCAATGTCTGGGTCAACGTCGGCATCGTTCTGAATGATCACGAGGAAACCTTGGAGGGCATGGGCTCCAACCAGTTGCTTGTGAGCTCGGGCGAGACCTTTAAGAGAAAGGACTGCTGCACGTCGGTCGGCGAGGAGGGTGGAGGGTGAGAGACGGTCGCTTAGACGGGCGATTGTATCTGCGGGAGTTTGCTGTACACCTGTTGGCCCACGAAGGGCGGTGTACGTTTGCTGGAAGAATTCCATCGTGTCACCCCCTTCCGTGAGTCCCTCTCACCGGCCCTGTCCCAACTGTAATTATGTAAACATATCACACCAGCAGCCACAGCTACCAGCGTCATTCTCTCTTCATACCAGCGTCATTTCTTCATATCACCTAATTTATGATCAGCAGCATATCTATCAAACTCAGCGTGGTTTAGCGTGGTTTTCCTCGTCAGTTCCTTGTCGACAAGAGCAATGCATGCATGAATATATATCCTAGTACAGTATTCCTCATTTATCATGTCTATTTAGCTGGACAAGCTGCTACTATTCCCTATTGGTGATAGCTAACTGATAACCAAGATAGCCGCAGAATATAACTTAATCTTTGTATTCGTGAGTTCTATACGGTAGCTTAATGCGCCCTGGCCACTGCATACAGTGACATGCCGCCTTGGTTTCACTTAAAGTATTTCCAGTTCGGGTCTAGTCCAGTCCTGGTCCGGACTGACTCTTGGACTGACTTCAAGTTGTCAGACTTACAGATGCCTAAATGCATTCAACTCTGTCCGAGTACTTTTCATTTGCGATGAAATTTCTTCCGCGGAGTGACTATCCTTTTTCGAGGGCTGTCTTACTCGGACGTCTGCCCCAGATTCACTCAATCAAGCCTTTTTCAGCTGCGCAGATAAATGAAAACCTTTGAAATTTCAGGACCACGCACTCTTCCCCTTGGCTTAGGTCTGTGTGCAATTGAATTTGGACACATCATGTACCTAGCCATTGAGTGCGCCACATTCAAGTGCAGAGACAGCTCTACTAGGCATGCAACGTCACGGGAACCGAACGCTCACGCCATGGTTTCGTATTTTCGAGAAATGGCCAATTCTCAGCATTCACAAGGGTAGTGGTGGACCAGTTGTGACTGCGCCTCCCAGCAAATTAGAAGAAAAAACAGTGGCAATCCTTCCAACGTCGTGCGGCCGCTGTAGGACCCTGAACTTCCGCTAGAAGTCACCCGGCTTCTTATGGCTGGAGGGCAAAGAGCGGTTTGGTATAAGGCTAGCCTGTTCGCCCCCGCTGCCTTCGGAGATGCTGTGTACTCTCCTGGAATCCTTTCTCTCCGCCCTACTACGGATTATACGGAATTGAGGAAGCAACCAGCTCGACCTTATGTCAGGACTTCCCACATGTCCTGTGAACTCTTCGAAGCTCTCGAAGCCGAAGCCCTCCTACAAACTCTCAAAAGTCATCTTGCTTGTTTCCAGTAGCTGCCCAGTTTCGCATCCATTTTCCCATTTTCTTTCCTTATCCTTCCTCCTCCCCTGTTCTCCTCAAGTATTCGCCTCTGCGTACCATGGCACTACATTCCAGGGGCGATCGCTTGATACTATCAGGTCTCTCACATGTGATATCAAGATTGTTCAAGTGCACGCCCCAAGCATACCTGACTCGGACTTGACTGCGCGCATGAATGAATGTCAGATATTTCAAAGGGAAGCCTTCCGGCTGACTTGGGTCCTGGCATAAAGCGAAGAGGAAACATGCCTCGCGCTACACCCTGACCTCCTATAAAGTACGACTGCTTTGTGTAGTTGAGGACACCTGGTCTCCTCGAGAAGTCTCATCAAAAGATGCCACCAAAGTCCCAAGATCCCTCCCCGCAGTTGAAAGTCGTGCGCGACTACTTTCAGTACCTCTCGCACTGGGACCTCGACAAGCTTAGCACGTTGAGCTCATCCGGATTCATCCAGGAAACCTTACCCGCATCCATGGGTGTACCATCCCGAACCAAGACCGAAGATATCGACTTTCTGAAGGGCTTCCGAGACTCACTGAACGGTGCTCCTCTAGAGGTGTGTCCATAGATGAACCCCTTTTTCCCGTTGGCTGATTTGGGTGTGGCTGAAGATCAAAATATACGATATCAATGAGAGCAAGGGTAAAATTTGGGTCCACGTACGCACCGTTCTCATCCTTTCCCCCCAACGTTGCGCAGAAAGGTCATGACTTGGAACTGCATGGTGCTCCACAGATGTTGATGAACCCGGTCAACGTCGAGTGTTTCTTCTTATTCAAGTTTGGTACCGACGACGACGAGGGGCTCGTCATTCGTATCACCGAGTTCGTTGACAGCAAGAAGTTCCTAAGTATGGGGCCTCGCGACAGCGCGGGGCCAGAAACGAAGCATGACTAAAGGACTTTCGAATGGAGTTGATATTGTGGTCATGGTTTTGGACCGTTGTTATCAACAGAGCTTGCCAGCGGAACGTTGAGCATCTTGTTTATGCTTTCATCATTCTGAGATTGTGGTTTTGTACTTTCCATACAATACAGTATTGTCTGTAACGAGTCCATCCTGCTTCCTCCTCCACTGGTAGAAGGACAAGACAATTTAGTAGGAAGGTCACGCTGATTCAGAACATTTCAAACTCTCCTCTATGAAGCTGTCGCCAATGTTCCTGCTTTGTTCCAATTTGCTGCCGGTTTTTCTCATCAGCACCATCCGACTCTTGTTCCTTATGAACACCCCGTCTAGTTGGGGTGTCATCAGCCCGACTAAGAAATGTCGAGTGAGCAGCCGGAATTGAGAAGACATATGGTCCTACTGTGTTGTGCCACGCGGGATTGGCATGCAAGTCAACGTTCATACATTTATGTAAAACCCGTTTATTAATAGAGATATTATGACACCCGCTAGCTGGACTTCGGGTCTAAAACTAGCCATTGGGCCCGAGTTTTACTAACGGGGGGCCTCTCTCTGATCACCCCCCTTTCTGATCAGTCCAATTTTCTCGCCCATTTCTTGCTCAATCACCACAAAATTTAGCCTGCAGTATCTAGTACTATGTGTGATCGTATTCCGTCCTTTCTTTTTTTTGGTAGAAATCGTAGTGTGTGGTGAAATAAAAAAAACAGTGCCTTTGTCACGCTGCCTGTGTCGGAGTTTACAATATTTCCAAAAATGGCACGCTTAGCGCCCACAGCAGCCAATCAGAGCCTCAATATGACGTGTGACCATAGCGTGACTGATCAGAAGGATCAGAGAGAGGCCCCACCGTTAGTATGACACTCATTAGAAGGTTGGTGCTAAATTAGTGGATTTAGCAAGCGGGATTTTTCCTGATGGAATGCATGCCAGATAAATTCAAAGGGAAGCCTTCCGGCTGACTTGGGTCTTGACATAAAGCGAAGAGGAAACATGCTCTGCGCTACGCCCTGATCTCCTATAAAATACGACTGCTTCGTGTGGTTGAGGACACCTTGCCTCCTCGAGACGTCTCGTAAAAAGATGTCGCAACCAGACTCCGATCCCTCCCCGCAGTTGAAAGTCGTGCGCGACTACTTTCAGTACCTCTCGCACTGGGACCTCGACAGGCTTAGCACGTTGACCTCACCTGGATTCATCCATGAAACCTTACCCGCATCCATGGGTATACCATCCCGAACCAAGGCCGAAGATATCGACTTTCTGAAGGGCCTCCGAGACTCACTGAACAGTTCTCCTCTAGAGGTGTGTACATAGATGAACCCTTTTTCAATTTACGTTGGCTGATTTGGGTGTGCTTGAAGATCCAGATATACGATATCAATGAGAGCAAGGGTAAAATCTGGGTACACGTACGCACCATTCTCATCATTTCCCCACAACGTTGCGCAGAAAAGGTCTTGACTTGAAACTGCATGGTGCCCCACAGATGATGTTGATGAACCCGATCAACGTCGAGTGTTTCTTCTTATTCAAGTTTGATACCGACAACGAGGAGGAGCTCATCATTCGTATCATCGAATTCGTTGACAGCAAGAAGTTCCTTGGTATGGCGCATGAAGACTAAAGGTCTTTCGAATGGAATTCATATTGTGGTCATGGTTCCGGACCGTCGTTATCAACAGAGATTGCCAGCAGAACGTAGATCATCTTGTGTATGCTTTTATCATTCTGAGATTGTGGTTTTGTACCTTCCATCCAATACAGTACCGCTTGTAACAACCATTGGTTGAAAGTCCGTCTGCACAAAGGGTTGCATGATTTCACGAAAGGTCTGCCAAGGATCTTAGCATTGGCTGATCAACGGTACATCTCTTGAATCTGTGACTCCGTCAAGGAAAAGTTCATTATAAAAAGGCCACAAACATGTGCGTTGGTGCACGTGCCGTAAAGTGTGGGAAAGCCCTGGATCTACAAATACAAACAACATGCTCTGACGCTTCGTGCTCGCATCGTCTTGCACAACGTGGTTCCCCAGTGGAAAACTCGATCACCTGAGGATTATCATGTGATCGATGGAGAAAATGCGTACCTGAGCGACTAGTGCCGATTCGCCTACCAGTACTGCAAGACGTACAAGTAGATCGCAGTAGTCCCTAATGCTGGAAATGAGGGTGGCATGAATGAGGAATAGCCTGAGTGTCCAAGATACGGGCACAACGAGAGATTATAAAATGATGGGTATGTGCTTCTTTTTGACATTTTGGCTTACCTCACGCTCGACTTGGTACGATCTGATGCTATATGTTCACCGTTCCCACCTTTCAAGGTCTGCTTACTGTACTCATTTGCAGCCTCAAATTGATCACCAAGTTGGTGGCATAAACCATTTTTGTGGAGTCGATGGAGCTCCGCAGTAAAGTAGACCTTAGGCCTTCCCACGTGTCCGTAAAGTCCTCTAAGCCTCCTCTCAAAGCTCTCTCACAAAGACTCTAAGGGTTGTCTTGTTTTCAGTAGCTGGCTCAGTCTTTCTCCATCCATGCACTCCTCGGTGTTCGCCCTCGTCCAGAACTCGCCTGTGTACCCCAACTCAAGTTGTGATATATCACAAGACCCAGCAGGCCAGAGTCGACTCCTTGGGGTTACCGCCTCCGACATGTGATATCGACGCTTGAGGGGTTTGTATATAAGTGCACACCCCAAGCATACCTAGCTTGACAGCGCGAGCATGAATGAACGGTAGATTTTCGAGGCGATTAAACAGTGAAATTTCCAACTGACTTATATCCTGATATGAAGCGAAGAAGTAGTATGCTCAGGCTACGCACCAGTCGTCAATGCTCCCCCGATTTCGTATAAAATACGACTGTTTTGTGTGATCGAAGACAATGAATACCTGGCTTCCTCGAGACATTCAGTCTCATCACCCGATGTCCCTACAACAGTTCCAGTTGCCCCTCGTTCCCTCTCCGCAGTTGAGAGTCGTGCTCGATTACTTCAACCGCCTCTCGCGCTGGGAACTCGATGAACTCAGCCTGCTGTCCTCAGCAAATTTCATCCAGGAGACCTTACCCGCGTCCATCGGTGTACCATCACGAAGCAAGAGCGAAGATATCGCCTTTCTGAAGGAGTTACGAGATTCGTTGGAAAGTCTCCCGCTAGAGGTGTGTCACAGATGGTCGTGTCCCCACTCTTTCCGTTGGCTGATTGGTGTGTGCCTGAAGATCCTGATATACGACATGAATGAGAGCAAGGGCAAAATTTGGGTACACGTACGCACCATTCTTATGCCCTCCGCGCGTTGCTGAGAAAGAAAGTCGGAAATTGACTGCATGGTGCTTGGACAGATGCTGATTGCCCCAATCGACGTCGAGTGTTTCTTCTTATTCGAGTTTGGTACCGGCACCGAGGAGGAGCTCATCGTTAGGATCATCGAGTTCGTTGATAGCAAGACTTTCATGGAAACGAATGCGCCAGGTAGCCAAAGCGTCAAGTCGCCTATCCATGCTCTCACAACTTCGGTCTGTAAAGTGTTCTTGGCTGCGAGCCACTGCTATCTAGATATGCTGCTGTTCGTACCCCGGAGTATCATATACGTCCTGAGCGTTGAGGCCTACTTGAAGAACATGGTCCGTTCATCAGGAGTAGTGCAGAGAATGTAGGGCACCTTGTGCATAGCTTTCATCGGTCAGAGATCGTCGCTTTGTATCCACCACACAATACCACCGATAACAATCATCGATCGAAAGGTCCGTCTGTACGAAGGATCGCACGAATCCGTGGTGACATCTTCCATGAATCAGCTCGGGTGCCGTTACATGTGCTACTGTGCGAGATTCGTCCCGTTTTGTCCGAACCGAAAAACGAAGGCGGAAGGATGCGAAGTCCATCGATTCTGTGCATGGAAACAGTTGTCCAGGACCTTGTAAAACGGTACTGGAAACGTTCCGGGCAGCACAATGATGTCGGCACCATGATTCAAAACGCGTATTAACCATAGGTAGCAGTGTCGGTGTAAAGGGAATTCCCGAGATGAAAGCAGGTGATCCCTCTGCAAAAATGGTTAGACAATTGGACAAGTCCAAATGATTCGACTCCAGTCACAGTCACATAATAGTCGTATCTGGCTGGATTCCGAAATGAATGGGCGCTTATTTCCAAGTTTGGGGTCCGGCTGTCGAAATAATGTCCCACCTGACTACGTATACGTCTTCATAGAGGTTGATCCATGAGCGATGTCAATATCCAGCTCATTAGACGTAACTCACCAATACAGTATCCCATCCAGAACCGATAAGTCCTGGGTTGTTATGACGTCAGCAACGAAGATAGACGTTTATAAGTAGCACCGCTATAGGCGTGGGGATCCAAAATAACCCGAAGTAGAGAGGATTGTCGGCGATCGTTGTGATTCAATGTGGGTCAATGCGGGCACGACATCGGTATACCGGTGTGAAAAATGTGCGCCAAGCGGTGGGCTCCGCTGGGGCCGGCTGCCCGAGAAGCCGGCGGCGATGAACCGATATCGAGATCCCGGAAGCGTTTTGAAGCCTACTGCCGACCACCCACGACCACCAAGCCTACTGCCGACCACCGACATCGGCAGTGACGTGTGAGACCGAGAAACAAAATCAGAAAACAAAATCAGTACAGTACGAAATACACAAGACAGATCGAAATGAGGTTAGCAGCGCTGAAGTGACCCTTTTGCCGAAACATCGGGTCACTAGATCCGAAGTGACAAGATCATGAGTTCTGAGCTTGGTTGAAGCACGTCATAACAGAAGCTGCAGGTATGGAGTGTCCCGTGAACCGACGATGGTCCTCTGTATGGTCTGAGCAGGATCACCCCGATATTTCCCAGAAGAGGGTGCATCTATCCGAACAAAAGAGGCCCCCTAAAGCATTTCCTGTTTCATGATAGTACTGCGCGACGTGCTAGCCTCTAGTAGCGCGAAGCATGTGTGACGCATAAACTTCATGGAAGGCGCCACGGCGTTAATCGCACCGAGGAGCGTTTTCTGCCCACTGGAGAAGCCTCCAAGGAAGATAAATGGTCCGCGAAGGATGGGAGAAGCTGCTGGATAACGAAGTGCAACTTGCCGAAAAATTCTGCATGGCTGCTTCGCGGTAAATAAACAATCTAACGACTGACCGCTCATTCACAGACCGGAGGCTAAACCGGCGACATGAGTCCATCAAACACTCAAATAGCTTACTTTGGACTCTCTGTGTAGTACGATGGGAGCCACTAAGCGAGAACCAAGGTTTAACACTAGGCCTCGAGAGGATGGGATGCTGGGAAGCCAGTCGCTTACATTATACCATGCCGACTTCTGTCTTAAGATGGTCGGGTGCACAGCGCTGATACTGTAAAAAGAGATTCAGGGTAGTCGGAACTTTTGGCAAAGAAGGTCACAAGTATATACTACTTCATTGACAACGAATGGTCTGATGAGGTCCTAGGGACCATCGAATTGAACGTTTCTAGACCGCCAGATGTCCGGCATATTCGGGAATCTTGATCGAGGGCCGCGTATATGACAAATACCGCGTCGACTTCGCAGTATTTGAGAACGTTGCTGTAAGAAGCTACCTACAAATCCACATGGGTTGTTGCGGCTGTTTGCAGATGACAAGACCGTTTCAAGGGTTGATGCAGCGCCAGGGCCGAGAAGCCAGCTGCACAAGGGCATCTAAGTTGTGGAACCCCAGGGCATGGCGAGTCGTATACTACAACTCGGAAGTGCCACAGTCAGATGGATGGTGCCAAGATTATTGGAGCTGACGTGCCTTAAGTTCGCAATGACAAGGTTTAATGGGGCCAATGCGGGCGTGAGTCAATGGAGGTACAACATCTGATGGGCGTAGCACGCGGATGGGAAGGCGGAGAGAAGGTTGGAAAGAACAAGGAATGTAATTGGCGTAAAATGGAACCAGTGTCATGGTGGTGATGTATCAACGGGAGCGCCATCGCTCCTGGGGACAGTCGACGGTTTGACATAAATATGTTAAGCCAAAGAGCGAGAGAGATATGTAATAAGCTAGAAAGACTAACCTGGGACGACTTTGACGGGACCTGACAGATTTCCGCGATGGCTTGTCGGTGTGGGAATCCATATGGTTACATAGTAAGGCACCTCTGATATAAAACTGCCGAGAAATCGGAAAGTGGCGCTGGAGTTGTATTAAACGTACAGAGACAATAGCTATAGGACAGATCGGGTTCTGGAAGGCTAATTGACACGGTATTGCACCGTCTCCGAAATTGCTTCTTGTGTATTTCAGGCTCGTAGCACATGTCCGACCGATTTGAAATTGCGCTCTCCTAGAATCCTTGAATTCGCTGCGGAGTACAATTAGGGCCGATCTGGTCATCTGTCCGTTTTGATAGGGATTTAATAAGTCACCGCATGCATTTCATGAGTTGCACCGCTTTGTGGCAGCCAATGTAAGGGCTCAGGCTGATAGCTCGTCCCCGTGCCTTAATCCAAATACAACTGGTTAAATTCAGGATACGGGATCCTTTATCATTATAGGACATTCGACAGAGCCAGTTCTATGCCCAATAATGGGAAGGTGACGGGAGGGGAGAGGAAGGGGACCCGACTAAAGATGGTTTCGGAGAGTCAGAAGCCGAAAGTGCATCTGTCAAGCCAGTAGTTTACTAGCATAGAAGCCTGAAAGGATAGCGCAGACAATTAGGACCATCAAGAGCCAGAAAATGAGCAACGAGTACAAAAACGAGAGAAGGGGTAACCACGAATGCAACCATCAGTCAGAGAAGCAGTGTCTGAGGTTTGTTGACCGTGTACAGAAGCCGAGTAAAAGAAACGTAAAACGAGCACGGAGCCAACGACTGGAAGGTCGGGGGGGACCGTGAAAGTGATCAGGAACCGGGCTACAATGTCCGTACCCGTGACAGAGCGGAGGCACAGGACCGTCAACGTCATGTCACTGAACTCTAGGGATGAAGGCGATGGCCAGAAAGTTTGATTATCGCGCATACATCTCTGAATTGAGAAGATCTTTTTTTTTGAGAACGTTGGAGATGAGGGAAAAAAGGTGACAGGGGGCGGTGAAGAAGTACGGAAGCGGTAAAACGGGGGAAGTGTGGAAAAGAAAGAAAAGAAAAAAAAAGAGAGCGAGAGATGATTCTGGACCAGGAGTGACTTTCTGGGTTAAAGGTCATAAAGCCGGTCAGGGATCAAGTTGAACGAGAAGGGACGGGATAAGAACCAAACCGGAAGTGGAAAGAGCGTGAAATGGTAATTTGAAATTATATCAGCGCCCAAAGCGCGTTTCGACTCGACTCGCTTTCCAAAGACCGAGTTGAGGACGTGTTTTACTGGGAAATCGCGAACGCATCGCCCGGTCGCACAGGAACGATCTCGAACTTGCGGAACCTTTGAGGGTCAAGTCAAGTGCTATGTTCAAAGTAGGAATGCATTTGGATCTCGCCACTCCGAACGGATGATATAACATCGCGTTCCCCCCGAAATCGTATAAATATCCACCATTTTTTAATGCTTTCAGACCATTCTCCTCAGTCGTACCAATCATGGGTAACAATCACTCCCAACCTACCTCTAATGTACAACCACCTTCCGCTTTCCGTCCAAGGTCGCTCAAGCATCACAAATCAAGTCCTCACTCACTCAGGCTGTTCCCTGCCCGCGAATCCTCTTCTTCCATCTCTAGAAGCTCGTCACCTTCCTTCAACAGCTTCTCAGAAAAGTACTATGAAAAGGAAAAAGAAAACCATCACCCCAGTCGAACGCGAGGGCCACCTGTCCGCTTATCTCCACCCACCGCTCCCACATCCGTCCACTCTCTTTCCGAACCAGTACATGCTCACATTATTCTCCCTTCGCCCGCGGCAGGCCTTCTTTCGGCACCATCTTCAAGAGGATTTACCTCACCATCCGATTCCGCTTATTCTCGCTTCCTTCACGACTATCCCCAGTACGCATCTAGTTGGCATATCGACGCTCTACGCCGCTCCGAATATAGCCGGCTCGCACCGAATGAGACATATGTAGACTATATGGGTGGCGCTCTCTATCCCTCAAGCCTCATTTCCGTTCACGCCGAATTTCTACAAAACGCTGTTCTCGGCAATACCCATTCGGAGAGCGCAAGGTACGCTTCATCCCCAGGTTGTGACTCCCTACTCATAGCTATTGCAGCTCGAAGCTGTCTGCCGCACTGACAGCCACAGCGAGGGCAGCCGTACTTTCCTTCTTTAATGCTCCACAGGGGTCAACAGTCATCTTCACAGCCAATGCAAGTGCAGCTCTAAAACTTGTTGGAGAAGCATTCCCCTTCACACCAGGCGCCGCATTCATCCTTCCAGAGGATGCCCACAACTCAGTACACGGCATTCGTGAATTTGCGAGAGCAAAAAAAGCACCTATTGTTTATCTCCCTTCCCCTTCACGTGGCGGCGTGCGCGTCAGGGAGGCATTTGTGGGTGTACCTTCATTGCTTTTGTGCACTGGTGTCCAATTAACGCGCATATATGCATCACTAGGCCCTCATCGACAAGCATCGCCCCCCTCCAGGCATTCCTGCACTATTCGCATATACCGGGCAATCCAACATCACCAACTCAAAGCCGCCACTTGCGGTTCTTGCTCATGCCACCTCGCGTGGCTTCACCACCCTACTTGACGCTGCAGCACTGGCACCCTCCACACCCATTGATCTGACGCAAACACCAGTCGACGCGGCCGCGGTCAGCTTCTACAAGATGTTTGGATTTCCGACAGGCGTTGGGGCTCTTATCCTCGCACCAGGGATCGGTGACTGGCTCAGAGAGAAACGGCCATGGTTTGCAGGTGGCACGGTCGACGTCGTGCAGGTCCCGGGGATTGCTATTGGTCGTACCGCAGCTATTGATGAGGCATTCGAGGTTAGCCTTTGCCACGGTATAACCGTACAGATGCGCATACCTGACACCAATTCTAGGATGGGACGCTCAACTACACACTCCTTCCTGCTGTCACGACAGGTCTCCGTCTTCTCAGTGCATATCTCCCGGCTTTGCCGGTCCGCGTTGCCGCTCTCTCTGCCTCCTGTGCACATTACCTTGAAAACCTCCGCTGGCCACGAACTGGTTCTCTGGCTGTGCGTGTACTTTCACGCATTCCGGGTATGCCGGCGGAGCCAGGTGAGACATCGCAAGGGGCAGGTGGCATAGTCTCCTGCCTCATGCTCGATGTAAGTCTTCACAGTGTGAATAAACTCACAATTCTAACACAAACTCTCTTTATAGGAACAAGGTGACCCCATTCCCCTGTCGCGTGTAGCAGCTCATGCTGCTGCAAATGGGATAGCGCTGCGCACAGGTTGCATGTGTAACCCGGGCGGTGCAGCGGCGTTGCTTTCCCTTGGTAGCTTGATGGCCGTACTTGGGCGGGGCGATGCAAATCATCCACCAACACTACGCGCGCTTGAAGAAGCGGCTGGGCGCGAACTCGGTGTTGTGCGGATCAGTTTTGGCCTGGCAAGTTGTTGGACAGACGTTTGGCGGGTGCGGTGTTGGGTGGTCCAGGCGTTGAAGGACGAGTGGGTCATCAAACCTTCAGCATCAGTTCCCCATGCAGACGAGATTGATGGAGAGGCGGGCTTTGGGAGTGTCGTAGGAAGGGCGATTTGATGTGGGTCTTTTCTTGATCAGGATCTCGTGTTGGGGTGGAGCGTAACTTATTGATGTCACGTAAGCAGTTATAGGTCCGCTGCTGTTATATTATCTCGTAACGCATGTGTTTTGTCGGTATTTACTCTATTTTCGTGGTCTACAGGAAATGTAAAACATCATTGCCGTTTCAATCTCTTTGTGATTGTGATTTTGACTCTGTGAGAAATGATGATCAGTCATGCCAACTTTTTTTTAAGATCTTAAGATCTTATATCCACCCATTGGATTTCCCAAGTTTGGTTCAAAGCATCGTCTTAATCGAGGTACTGTGCAACATTGTACTATGTACATTTCCTGAGCCTTTCGACGGTCTCAAGCAGCTCGGATCACCGATCGCGAACAACGAACGCCATTAAGCGATTGTGGGGCCGTGGCAACGTGATGATGTTAGGGTCAAGTCTGCCCTGTCTGCCCTGATCAAAGTGACGCCGGACCCATTTTAATTTTTGATCCCATCTGATGTGAATTTGATCTGCCCAGCGGTTTGTGCTATATATATTCAAGGCGATACCGTACCAGTAGCAGTACTGTATTCCTTGATAACTTTAATCATCGCATTCGTTTTCTAAATCATGGGTTGATGGGTCCGTCTCCAAAAGTGATTTTTCGTTTAACGAGTATGGAAAAGAAATTTTTTGGGGGTTCCCCGGGAGAAGGACAAGGACAAGCAAGGGGCAAGAGAAACCGACAACCGGCCCGGGGAATTACATTTTGCCGCCCAGCCCAGCCACCACAACCCGTTTTCTGCCCTCGCGTACTGTAGTACTGTTTGCTTTCCTTTTGACGCTACGTCCCGTTCATCACCTCACCCAACTGAAAATTCAGCAGCGCCTGAATTCAAGCATAATGGCCTAGTATGAATCAAGTGCTTTTTTTTCTCTGTTTAAAAAAAGTTACTTTGCAAGTACTGTAAAAGTAAGGCTCTTGTTTCTCTTACAGTATGTGGGGGGACCGCTTGTAGAAAATTTATTAATAAATTTGGCTTACCGTCGCGTAACTTATTATAACGGGTACCTGAAATGGACGACAAGTCAAAGCTGTGTAAGACCTTTTTGCAAGGGATTGAAAGCCTAGGAGAAGCCCTCGGCGCTGTATATACGCATAGTGAGGCATATCTATTATGAGTTCGAACAGAAGATGTTGGGGGAAACTTGGGGAAAGTTACGGAAAGAAAAGGCGAGTGGTGAACTCGGACGCTTCCCACTTGCGGTGCAATCTCAGACCTGTAACTTGGTTACTTGCGATACAGTAACCCGAGTGAACTTGAAGCGTGCGCGCTGTACTAGTAGCGCAGACGTCTAAGGTACCGGTTGTAGGTGGCATTGCCGGGTTGTCACTGAGTCTGAACTATTGTACTTAGCATCAAAGCTCGAACCATTCAAAAAAAAACAAGACCGAACGCCCGAACCCGAGTTTGTAAAATTTTTTAAAACATAGGAATGTGGCCGAAAGTTCGGTTATACTGTAAGTACCTGGGTAACTTAACTTGGTGGACGAAACGTGCCTTTTTTTTTTTCCATTTGGCTCTATAACTGTAGTACCTGTTTCACCCCAGTGTTTTCGTACCCTTTAACGGTCTTCTAAACTCCACAACTCAAGGCTGATTCTCTATAGGACGATTAGAATACAGCAATCTCCAAAATCTCTTTTTCCGGAACATGAAACTCGGGAAACCAAAAGATTCCCGAAAACTTTCTAACCTACCCACAACCCTGTAGATTGTCGGTAACCTAGGTTTCACCGATCTCTGTCACCCATCGTTTAGATCTTTAGAGGCGGCTCTATAGGTTTTCCGAGTTCGAGTCTATATCTCCTAGTTTTCCTGTTTTCATTGGTTTCAGGTAGAAACCTTGGGTAGAAACCCTCGGACACTAAGATGGACCAACATATAATTTAAGCCGTCTACTTTCAAGTTCCACCCTATTGGGAGTATTATACAAAAATTTCTCGAACTAATGGCGCCGACACCCCAAATAGCGCCATTAATTATTCCACCGGAAGCTCATTCACAAGTAGCGCGCACGAGCTCGGCGGCAGCTTCCGAGCGTGGGAGTATCGAGCACCTAAATGGTTCAGGGTATCTAGTGCAGTTGTTGATCTCCCTGAGAACACGTTCACAAGATAATTAATCGAAGAGGAACTTACGAAACGACTCCAGACAAATATACCCTCTTTGGCGGGTCTCCCTCGATCGGTGAGATCTTGAACACAGCGAGCAAGTTCGCTATGGCTGCCCACAAGCTCGTCTCAGCCAAGAAGCGACCCGGACACTCACGCCGCCCGAAACCGAACACCTGGTCTGGGAAAGCAGGTGCGTCTGGAGCAAGCCAGCGTTCCGGGTGGAATCGGTTTGGGTCGGGGAATATGATAGGGTCGTACATCATAGCCCTGCAAATGAATGGATTGACACATGTGATGAATGAAGAAGGTTCCAGACGAAAGGGGAAGGGGGTGGGAGGCATACCATACATTCCCGATTACGGTGGAACCTGCTGGGATGAAGTAACCGTTGTAAATATCGCTCTGAGTGACGCGGTGCTCGACAGCTGGAAGGCACGCATTTATATCGGCTCGGTTATAGAGTGCGATTTATACGCACCCAGTGGGACGACAGGGTGCCAGCGAAAGACCTCCTTCACGACTGCTTTTACATATGGAAGTTCAGATTGGTCTGAGAACTCTGGAAGTCGTGATCCCCCAAGAACGGCGTCAATCTCGGCTTGTGCAGAACGTTGCACTTCTGGGTACAGTGCCATCGCCATAAAGAAGGTGAGAAGTGCAGAGACTGTCTAGTTGGAAATAGGTCGGTCCAAGACAGTGATAAGTCCAGCTAGACAGGACATACAGTGTCTGCACCGCCAACATACATGTTTGCTGGTGCTATCTTTGCAACTAGGACGTCTTCTGCAGCGGAGTTTTCATTGAGTTGCGACGTCATCTCACCAGCTACAGAGTGCTTGGCTGTCCCATCAGCCTGGACATAAGAAACAGAGATCATATCACCGATTACTGTGCTGAAAGGAGGAAACAACATACGAGAGCAGATTGAACCACAGCATATGGTTCACTAATTGTGTTGGCCACAATGGGTAGCCATTTCTTAGCTTCGCGTTTGAAGCCCGCGCCAGGAAACCAGGAAGGCATATATATCACTTAATTCCAGTTGTAAGGGGTGTTTGGAAGGAGAAGAGAGAGGAACCCACACCATGGGATCATGCTGAATATCCTGCCGCCCGATTGTGTTGCGAGTGAGAGGGCATGCAACATTTTCTCCGCTGATGCGACATTTGGATCATTCTGTGGAAGTACATCGACGCCATACGCAATTCCTAGAATGATCTTTCCTGCCATACTTTTTTTTTGACACGTTATGATACGAGAAAGGTCAGTTGAAAAGGTGTGACCCACTGTCGCAGGTGCTGAGAGAAATTCTCAGGTGATTGAAGCAAATCTCGAAGCAGGCAGTGCATTGCGTGTTGCTCGAGCGGGTGGTACCGTTTTATTTCAGTGGAACTAAGGTGCTGGCGAAAGGCGCGACGGACACTGCGCCATCTCGAACCGTTTGAAATCCAGGGAATCAACCAGAACGCTCCAATGCTAGACAGCATTATCAGTGAAAACTGACGCAAGCCAAAGCTAAGTGGGAAACTCACAGGCGAGTAACAGCAGGCGATGGAGGCCTGAGGAATAAGATATAGCTAAGTCTGGATACCCAGTATTCCAGTGCGCTTTCCCGCACCTATCCGAATAGACCGACGAGCGCTTCATAAACAGCTCGTTACCAGCTCTTATAGAGTTGACAATGATCACGTGAGTGCCAACGACATCGACATGTACAATATCTGAGCCTGAATAAGTTCTGCTTGATGAATTTTGACAATGAGGATGCACTGAACCACGCACCATGTTCAACGGACCATTTCCGATAAGTGACCCATTCTTGTTGTGAGGGCATATCAAGTAGATTTCCAATAATCGGCAAGCGCTTAGGACCTGGGGGATAGGGCAGGCTGCCGCTGCGGGTATCGTCCGCGACATATATGACGATGACAAGAAGGAGGACCCCTGAGAGGAAAGCAATTGCAAGCTGGGTGAGAGTCAACATGATACTGAACGTACTCCTAAGAGCACGGGCGAGTCCGGGGAAAAGCGTAGGGAAGTCGATGGTCTTCGGGGGGATGCGCGTAGGAATAGAAAACGAATGTAATCTGATAAGACAAGTAGTCGAACGACGAACGTGTTGATTTTCGAAGGCGTGATCGGGGCCGGAGCCGTACCGAGCGGGATCGAGGGAGCGACGTGGACGACGAGAGTGGCGAGACTAGACTTAGATAGGCAAATACGAGACGAGATTCTTCTTAGATGTTTGAGGCAAGCTTAGGGATCTGAAAGAGAAAGGTTTATTGGATGCCCTTCTAGGCCAATGGGCAAGGCCTTTTAAGTGATTTCTGTAAGTAGTTCAAGCTAAAGAGAAAAGGTCTTTGAGGACGATGCTGGGAAGCACTGCCAAACGAATGATAAACGAGGGAGAAAGGGATGTGAGGCTTCAGCCGAGGAGGGCTCAGGAGGCGCTGCATTGGCAACGAACGCTCCGGACGGCCTGGCGTCGCGCGTGATGTCGCTCGATAGTCCATAGAACGAGGATAAGGGGCGGTGGAAGAGTGATGGGACGCTGATAGGCGTCGTCTCGTAGCACCGGTGTAATAGAAAACTGAAAAGAGGGCCAAAAGATGAAAGTAAGCACTGCAAAAGACTGAAATGAAGGTCACAACAGCGGGAGATACTCAACATGCACAAGTCCATAGACTTCAAGGCTGTCCAACTAATGTCTTCGGGTGAGGACGCGTCGGAGTCGGGGATCGAGGTGATGTTGGTTTTAGCGGAAGCGCGCGACGGCAGGTTGAAAGTGTCGAGACATCATCGGGTCGATGTTTAGGGTAGGCCGAGGCCGCCGAGAACTGTCGAGACGCGATCCGGATCCCGCGGATCTAGCGGACCGGAAACCGCGATCAGCGCGGACGCGCTAAGTATGATTACAGACAATTTATGTAGTGGGCGAGCTCCCTGGACACTTAGATACACAATTATGGGTAGAATAAAAATTCTCATTATTCTGGACTTTTCTACCTGCTTTGGACTGTAAAAAGAACGTAGTTTTGGACGCATTCACTTCAGTCTTGTTGCCTACAACTGAACTGTTATGTGACCTCTTACCATATTTAGCTTACCTGTTACCTTGCTTGCAAGGTTAAGCGCGGGATGTTGCAGCATTATGAAGTGAGATTATTAGACAAGTGCCCCTTCTAGGAGATTGAAATTTACCAATTCAAGATCGTTCTAGAATCAAGAGTCTGTCGGAAGCTCCTGAACGGGCTTGTCGGAAGTGCCATATTGTGAGGAAAAGTCACGTGAAGTTTTGATGGTTCGTGCAACGGTCGAATATCGCTTGGTATTTAATCGTTCCAACTGTTCATCTTTGATTGCCAAGTCCGGGTCCAGTCTTTGAAATGATTTGTCGTCAAAATTGCATAACAATCAAATCGTTGAACGTCCGGAACTTCGAGACAACGTGATGTAAATGTTAAATAATGAGGGCCCGGCCCGGCGCCTGAGGGGGGGGGGAGCAGGATAGGGCCAGAGTGGGCAGTGCTTCAACCAACCAAGGAAGACTTTTCAACCCACCACTGACAAACACATTATCCCGTGGTGTAAAACCACTACCAGGCACGATAACTCTGAGGCATGCAAAATTATCTGTGACACAATCACGGACATCCTCTTCACCCACCTCAACACCACGATCGCAATCAAATGGGTACCTGGCTCCGAGTCAGCTAGCTTTGCCCCGCTGAAACGACTTCAAGAAGTCGCTATCCATTGTATCCAAGCAGCTCAGGAGGCACACCCCAGCCCAGCCCTCCCCACCCACCATCGCCGCACTTCGAATCACTGCCAGACGCCGGGCCCTCGCTGAGTGGGAACGCGTCTGGCGTGAAGACCCCCGACGCAACCCAGCCTACCAGGCGCTTCACAGCCCCCCATCCGGCGAACCCCCGGACTTCATGATAGGGATCGCGAACGCTGCCCCGGCCAGTTTTCTGCACCACCCTAAGACTCCTTACTGAACACGCCTTTACAGGTGAATACAACGCGAGACGCCGACCTCGCGCCTATCCTACGGGCTCGGAGTCGGAGTCGGGCCGCTCCCAATTAGTGTCCACGTGACAATGGCCTGCGGGTACTTCTAATCTGGGTAGGTCCTTTCCCGTTTCTTCTGCAACTTAACTCCGGCTCTCCGAAACAGTAACGACAAATATTGTATGTCAATTTCCAATCCAGCCTTGCAGGGCTAATCACCGACCGTCACGTTCTGACTCGATCAGTCAGCAAACCTGACCTCTCGACTCCTCGTCCTCAGAGGTTCGCGTCAGTACTCTGTGAAAGACACGGCCGGGCATACTCTCGGACAGCATGAAGCGTGACTTGCGCGCTGACGTTTGTGCTGCGGAAGCCAACACACGTGTGAAGAACTGCAAGGTGGCAGCCCCGAAGATGAACTACTGGCTCCTGCAGTAATCGAGGAACAGGGAGGCGAGAAATCGGTGAAAGGTTTTACGAGGACCATTTGCGATGGATAGGGATGCAGGCAGTGATGAAGGAAGATGCAGGTGGTCCGAGGGATATCAAGTGTGCGTGGTGTTGTATTTCTGTCCTGACACTCATCTAATTTGCTGATACCCACGCAGAAGCAGAGACCGCAGCTGTTGGGGTTGACCGCGATGCGTGAATAGCGATATCTCACATTGATCACAAGATATGATATCCATACTTCTATACAGACTTCAGGGACGAATAGAACTCGAAACGTGGCATCGTATCTTCAGTGTGAGCAAGATCGCATCAGCGACTTGCCACGGGGACGCCGGCCGAGCTACGAGGTTACCCAGCTGTGTTCTCGTTTCCGAGTCATTCATTACACGCGACAGAGTAACAGGGCCGGGTCCTCTTCGAGTGAAGGTGGGTATTATGGATCGGGTTTAAGAAGGTCAGTCACTACGTGCCCAACTAGTATGCACTGCGCAACCTCGGGCTATCCAGCCACGCCCATACAAGGACATATACGCGCACAACGATGGAAGCCACATTTGAAGTTCCCAAGAACCCTTCACCGCAGATCAAGACGATCCTCTCAATCTTGTCGAAATCTTCAATCTCGACGGACTCGACAAACTCTTCACTGATTTCGTCCAGTCGATGCGGTCCTTGTCTCTTAACGTGCCCTCAAAAACAAAAGAAGAGGACCTGGTGTTCCTGAAGGGCTTATCAGAAACGATGAAAGGGAGGCACCTCCAGGTTGAAGTGATTCCATCTCTTTTTTTCGTTGGTCAGTTCGCACATGATGCGTTTCGGATAGATTACTTTCTATGACGTTGTAGACTCTCCTCCTGAAAAGGTCTGGGCTCATTTACGTGAGACTTTGCTCTCCAACCATATGTCGAATGCTGACTGTGTCCCTGAAGGTCGTTCTCCGTTGTAAACGGCCGAAGGGCAAGGCGTTCACTATCGAATGAATTTACATGTTCACCCTCGTTGAGCGCTTGGGCGTCCACAAGATCAAGGCTGACACAGTCTTCCGGTGCCCTCTCCCGCACCTATCTGAATAGATCGACGAGCGCTTGATAAACAGCTCATTACCAGCCTTTATAGAGTTGACGATGATCACGTGAGTGCCAACGACATCGACATGTACAATCTCTGAGCCTGAATAAGTTCTGCTTGATGAATTTTGACAATGAGGATACTGAATCACGTACCAAGCTCATCGGACCATTTCCGATAAGTGACCCATTCTTCTTGTGAGGGCATATCAAGTAGATTGCCAATAATCGGCAAGCGCTTGGGTCCTGGGGGATAGGGCAGGCTGCCGCTGCGGGTATCGTCCGCGACATATAGGACGATGACAAGAAGGAGGACCCCTGGGAGGAAAGCAACTGCAAGCTGGGTGAGAGTCAACATGATGCTGTAGCGCGCATGGAATGCAAGAAGGCAGGAGATTTGACTGAACTTATATATATCTGGGCGCCCAAGTATTTAGCTAATAGGTGGAGCCCGTTATCAGGCGCAAGGAGACAATAGGATTCAGATCGAGGGATGTTTTCCAAACAGAGAAGAGTGACAGAGAAACCGAAGAATTCGAAAAGGGGGTAAAAACAGGGTTGATATGACCAAGCGACAGGTGGGCGCTGTCGGCAGAGAAACAGGAAAATAAGCATCCGTATATTTTGGGCGTGAAAATGACCAAAGAGACGAGGGAGCGAGTGTTAGCTTTTCCAAAACTCTGCCAGTGCTTCATGTGGTGCACCTTCTTGCTAGTTCAAGTTCCTGTAAAAAAACGGGCAACTAGTACCAGAGCGCGGACGATCTTCAGCGGGTCTCTGAGTCACTGAGTGAATATAAGAAATGGAAGTGCAGCGACCCCCAGCCCGCACGTGTAGACCTTCTTTGCAGAGCATATCTTAATAAAGCCGCAGACGAGAAATTTTTTTAATGTGGGGATAAGATGACTGCTCACGTACAAGTCTGCTTGTCCCGTGCGTGGATGCTGAATTGAACTACAACCAAGAATCGATCTCGGGATTTTGAAACTTGTCTGGCTCAGACGTAATAGGTCATGAGGATGACAAGTTTCTGATAAAAGGCTTCTTTACTCCCGAGAGAAGGCTACTGAAGATGTGTCTGTCGCTACAGCACTAGCTGAAGCGACAGTTGTCAGTTATGACTTTCAAGCCTACCACTGACTCGAAGCAAGTCGGCAAATTCTTCGATCTCCATTCAAATTATAGTAAGAGCGAGGGCATTAAATGGGGGTGAACCTCCAGTAATCCACAATTGGCGTCCACGTGACAATGGCCGCGGGGACTTTCTAATTTGGGTAGGTCCTTTCCTCTTGCACCGGCTTTCGGAAACAGTGACGACCAATATTGTAAGTCAATTTCTAATCCAGCCCTGTAGGGCTAATCCTGACCTGCTGTCCTCGGCAGTGCGATTTCCACACCTAGTGCCGGTGTCGTGCCACGATGACGCTCTCACTTGATCAGTCAGCAAACCTGACCTCTCGACTCCTCGTCCTCAAAGGTTCGCGCCAGTACTCTGTGCAAGACATAGCCGCGCATACTCATGGTTAAATATTAGTAGATGAGGTTGAAAAAGCGTGACTTGCGCGCTGACCTTCGTGCTGCGGAAGCCGACACACGTGTGAAGAAATGCAAGGCGGCAGCCCCGGGTTAGTAATCGAGGAAGGCGAGAAGTCGGTGAAAGATTTTACGAGGAGCATTTACGATGGATAGGGATGCAGACAGTGACGAAGGAAGTTGCAGGTGGTCCGAGGGATACCAAGTGTGTATATCTGTCCTGACACTCATCTAATTTGCTGATACCCACGCAGAAGCAGAGACCGCAGTTGTTGAGGTTGAACGCGATGCGTGAATAGCGATATCTCACATGGGTCACAGGACATGATATCCATACTTTTATACAGACTTCAGGGACGAATAGAACTCGAAACGTGGCATCGTATCTTCAGTGTGAGCAAGATCGCATCAGCACATGGCAGCGACTTGTCACGGGGACGCCGGCCGAGCTACAAGGTTACCCAGCTGTGTTCTCGTTTCCGAGTCATTCCTTACACGCGACAGAGTGAAAGGACCGAGGTCCTCTTCAAGTGAAGGCGGGTATTAGTGATCGGGTTTAAAAGGTCAGTCTCTACGTGCCCAGCTAGTACGCACTGCGCAAACTCGGGCTATCCACATACAAGGACATATACGCGCACAACGATGGAAGCCACATTCGAAGTTCCTAAGGACCCTTCTCTACAGGTCATTGCAGTGCACTACCTCGATCTCATCAAAATCTTTAATCTCGACGGACTCAACAAACTCTTCACCGATTTAGTCCAGTCGACGCGGCCCTTATCTCTCAACTTGCCCTCAAAAACACAAGAAGAGGACCTGGTGTTCCTGAAGGGCTTATCAGAAACGATGAAAGGGAGGCACCTTCAGGTTGAAGTGATTCCATCTCTTTTTCGTTGGTCAGCTCGCTCATGATGCGTTTCGGATAGATTGCTTTCTATGACGTTGTGGAGTCTCCTCCTGAAAAGGTCTGGGTCCATGTACGTGAGACTTTGCTCTCCAACCATGTGTCGAATGCTGACTGTGTCCCTGAAGGTCGTACTCCGTGGTAAATATCAAACAGCGCACCGCCATAAATTATTCCACCGGCAGCTCATTGACAGTAGCGCGCACGAGCTCAGCGGCAACTTCCGAGCGTGGGAGTATCGAGCACCTAAACGGTTCAGGGTACCTAGTGCAGTTGATCTCTCTGAGAAGACGTACACAGGAAATTAATGGGAGAGGTACGTACGACACGACTCCAGACAAATATACCCTCTTTGGCGGGTCGCCCTCGATCGGTGAGATCTTGAACACAGCGAGCACGTTTACTATGGCTGCCCATACGCTCGTCTCAGCCAAGAAGCGACCCGGACACTCACGCCGCCCTAAACCGAACACTTGTTCTGGGAAAGCAGGTGCGTCTGGAGAAAGCCATCGTTCCGGGTGGAATCGGTCTGGGTCGGGGAATAATATCGGGTCGTACATCATAGCCCTACGAAAGAACACACATGTGATGAATGAAGAAGGTTCCAAACGAAAGGAGAAGGCGGTAAGAGGCTCACCATACATTCCCAATTACGGTGGAACCTGCTGGAATGAAGTAACCTTTGTAAACGTCGTTCTGAGTGACGCGGTGCTCGATTGCTGGAAGGTACATATTTATATCAGCTCGGGGAGTTGACGAATAGGGTACGATATATACGTACCCAGTGGGCCGACAGGGTGCCAGCGAAAGACCTCCTTCACGACTGCTTTTAAGTATGGAAGTTCAGATTGGTCTGAGAACTCTGGAAGTCGTGAACCCCCAAGAACGGCGTCAATCTCGGCTTGTGCAGAACGTTGCACTTCTGGGTACAGTGCCATTGCCATAAAGAAGGTGAGTAGTGCGGAGACTGTCTAGTTGGAAATAGGTCGGTCCAAGATAGTGATAAGTCCAGTTAGACAGGACATACAGTGTCTGCACCGCCAACATACATGTTTGCTGGTGCTATCTTTGCAAGTAGGATGTCTTCTGCAGTGGAGTTTTCATTGAGATGCGACGCCATCTCGCTAGCTACAGAGTATTTGGCCGTCCCATCGACCTGTACACAAGAGGTCATCACATTGAGTACTATACCGAAAGAAGGAAACAACATACGAGAGCAGATTGAACCACAGCGTATGGTTCATTAATTGTGTTGACCACAATGGGTAGCCATTTCTGAGCTTCGCGTTTGAAGCCCGCGCCAGGGAACCAGGAAGGCATATATATCACTTAATTCCATATTGTAAGGCGTGTTCGGGAGGGGAGGGAAAAATAGGAACCCACACCACGGGATCATGCTGAATAACCTGCCGCCCGATTGTGTTGCGAGTGAGATGGAATGCAACATTTTCTCCGCTATTGCAACGTACGGGTCGTTCTGGGGAAGTATATCGATGCCATACGCAATTCCTAGAATGATCTTTCCTGCCATACTTTTTTTTGATACGTTATGATACGAGAAAGGTTAGTTGACGAGGTGTAACCCACTGCCGCAGGTGCTGAGAGAAATTCTCAGGTGATTCGAGCAAATCTCGAAGAAGGCAGTGCATTGCGTGTTGCTCGAGCGGATGGTACCGTTTTATTTCGGTGGAACCAAGGTGCCGGTGAAAGGCGCGACGGACACCGCGCCATCTCGAACCGTTTGAAATGAAGCCAATCAGCCAGTCCACTCTAAGGCTAGACAACATTTATCAGTCAGTACGGACGCGAGCCAAGCTAAGTGGGAAACCCACAGTCGAGTAAGAGCAGGCAATGGAGGCCTGAGGAATAAGATATAGCTAAGCCTGGATATACAGTATTCCAGTGCCTTTTCCCGCACCTATCTGAATAGATCGACGAGCGCTTGAGAAACAGCTCATTAATAGCCTTTATAGAGTTGAGAATGATCACATGGGTGCCGACGACATCGACATGTACAATCTCTGAGCCTGAACAAGTTCTGCTTGATGAGTTTTGACAATGAGGATGCACTGAACCCGTACCATACTCATCGGACCATTTCCGATAAGTGATCCATTCTTCTCGTGAGGGCATATCAAGTAGATTGCCAATAATCGGCAAGCGCTTGGGTCCTGGTGGATAGGGCAGGCTGCCGCTGCGGGTATGGTTAGCGACATATATGACGATGACAAGAAGGAGGACCCCTGAGAGGAAAGTAATTTCAAGCTGGGTGAGAGTCAACATTATGGTGTAACGCGGATGGAATGCAAGAAGGCAGGAGACTTGATTGAACTTATATATATCTGGGCTCAACTATCTAGCCAATAGGTGGAGTCCGTTATCAAAGGCGCAAGGACACAATGGGGTTCAGATCAAGGGGATTTCCAAAAAGAGAAGAATGACAGAGGAATTCGAAAAGGGGGGTAAAAAAAGGGTCGATATGATCAAACGGAGAGGTGCCGGTGGGTGTTTCGGCGAGGAATACTAGAAAATAAGCGTACGAATCAACCTGTCAAACGATCGGTATGTTTTAGGCGTTCGAATGACCAAACGAGACGAGAGCGAGTATTAGATCTTCCAAAAATCTGCCAGTGCCTCGTGTGGTGCACCTTCAAGTTCCTGTAAAAGGCGGCCAGCTACCAAAGCCTGGGCGATCTTCAGCGGGCCCCGGTCTCTGAGTCGCTAAGTGAATATAAGCAAGGGAAGTGCAGCAGCCCCCAGTCCGCACGTGTAGACCTTCTTTATAGAACATATCTTAGTAAAGCCGCAGACTAGAAAAAAATTTAATGTGGGGATAAGATTACAGCGCACGTATAAGTTTGTTTTTCCCATGCGCGGATGCGAATTACTGACAACCAGGAATCGATTTTGGGATTTAAAACGTGTCCGATTCAGACGTAATAGGTCATGAGGATGACAAAGGAAAGGTTTCGCTTCTTTACTCCCGAGGGAAGGCTTCCTGCCAGTGAAGGTGGGTCTGTCGTTACAAAGTACTACCTAGAGCGACCAGTCGTCAGTTTGACTTTTTGGCCTACCATTGACGCAAAGCCAAGCCAGTAAGACTCCGTTTCAAGTTGTACCAAGAATGAAGGTGGAGTGGGAACAACCATCCTACGGACTCCCACTGGCAATGCCAGTGGATGTCCACGTGACAGTGGCCCGCTAATTTGGATTTCCATTTTGCAGCTGAACTCCGGCTCTCGGACACAGTGACGACCACTATCGTGCATCAATTTCTATTCTAGCCCGGGCCCTGTAGGACTGGCCCTGACCTACCTGTCTTCGGCAGTGCGATTTCCATACCTCGTGCTGGTAGCGTGCATTTAAAGGTCAGTGTGATTGCTGCCCTCGCCTTCGGCATTCTGCCAACAATCTAGGTCCATCATCAAGCTAATAGTTTTGCCCCATATGGGGTTGGGCGTGGAGTAATGGACAAAGGATGCCAGTGGTAGCCCACAATGGGAGACTGGATGCCATGCTGAGCGTGAACGCGAACTTTCACGGCCCGTAACCCTCAACATCCCCCTTTTTTGGGGGGGCGAGACAAGTCCAGGAGACTTGGCGACATCGTTCTCAAGTGCTTGAGCTCGGCATCCTTTCGTTCAGCAACCCAGCGTTGATTCGCGGTCGCGGGTTGGCAAGGATTCTACCTTCCATCAATAAGCTATCTTCCATGTTGGAGCTTTTGTTAAACGGTAGTGAGAATCAGGGGGTGGTCCAAATTATAATAGGCAGAACATATGATACAGGGTAAAAGCAATAGGTAACTTGAAGGACACGGGGATACGGGAATATGTCGGTAAATTTGAGGTCCCGTGCCACTGCGTGCGATCTGTCCAGTTGCACGAAAAAAGCCAGGCTACTCGGTGATTTGCAAGTACAGTGTTGGGGCATCTTAGCAGTTTGAGAGGACTGGAGGATGGTGGTGCGCATGCGCACGCGCGGCCAACAGCCATTGACGTGACCCTAACGGGTCACGGTCACGCGAAGGGAGATGGTGTGGAAAGAACATATCCGTTATGGGCACGCACATATGTTTTTTTATGTCTGGAGTGAAGTGGTCACGCCACTAGCTATTAACTGCGCGGCGCAGCGCCAGGAGCCTCCTACCGAAAATGATGTGGGCCTCGTGTCATAAATGAGGGCACATCTAGTGGTGGTGAATTGGAATAACGAATGATACCGTCTGTCGCTTTATCTGAGTACAAGATAAACTACGTTTTGTAATAAAAAATCGATACAATTGGCTGCACAGAACAACTGCTGGTAATTCTTCTGCTGAATGTGGTTCATGCTGCAATTAGGCACCGTCCGGAACAACACAGGTGAAAGTGAACCGGGGATTTGCACCACGGTCGCTACCGACCAGTCGAGGTGTCTGCACCTGATAATGGAGGTTCCTGTTCAGAGGCTTTAAGGCGACTATAAATGCGTTAAAAGCTATCTTGATAGCACTAACTTGAAATCTGGGGTGTCTCAAACGCGGTGCAAATAGCCACACACCCAGTCGTCCAGAGTTTGCGTCCCCGTCTCGACGATGTGCCAACACCACGTGGCGTGACCCGTTGGAGCCCTTCGACTGGTCTGGACACGCTGAGCCCGAAGGTGCAATCTTACCCCAAAAAAGCGTCATTGTTGCGTGCTTGTTCGCTTGCGCCAACTGCCAGTGGAGACTAGATTGTGAGAGAGTCTCTCTTAGTGCTGTCGGCATAGTTATTGTCGTGCCATCGTGCTTGTAAGAAAAGACATAAAGACGGCGGGCAAGGAGACGTGAGGCTATGAGTTACATTCAATATCTTTCTATATCCGAGTCCCACCAACGGCTCCCACTGTTGCCACTGCTGCCACTGTTCCTGCTGACCCGACAGCCCCTACCGCTCCCACAGATCCGGGAGTAGTGGGAACAATGGGAGCAATGGGAGCAATGGGATCAGCAGCAGCAGTGGGAGTGGTGGGAGCGGGGCGGGCGGCGGGCGCGGGTGGGGAGTGCCGAAGGTGCGGTGAATCGGTGATGTGCTGGAGAAATAGCTAAATAGCCAGGCATGACTCCCACCAGGTCACGTGAAGGGAAAAGGTAAAACCGGTTATGGGCACGACATAAGTTTTTCATGGTGTAAATTGTTCTGAGATGCCCCGGTTTGCGGGATCCGGGTGCCATGCAATAGCGGACTCTGTTGCATTACGCTCAGGAGACGGAGGTGCGGAACAAGTGCAAGTTGTACAAGTCTTAATGGCGGTGCCAAAGTAAACCCACAAACGGGCAACCCTTCCACTTCGTTGTATAGAGTGGCGTATGCTGGAGGGACTCTCCAGCTACGGACCTCTTATTCAAGCAAGGTGCGGATCTGCATATCCGGTTGAATGCCTCCCCCGGAAGCATCGCGGGAGGGCTCGGGGGTGTGCCGAATGTGGGTTCCAACTTGAACGTAGGATGAGGAGTAAATCGAGTCTATTTTGTAAACCTCGTGCAACACAAACAAATGATCCGGACCGTTTGATTATGTATCATTAGTACATCCGTCAACTAGGCCCGAGTAGTAGTGATGAGCTAAAAGAAGCAGCAGGATATAGAGATATGGAATTCTATGCCTGAAAATGCGATCAGCTTGCTTTAAGCGATTTACATGGGAGCGCGAGTGCCACATTAGAACGGCGTTGTATAGATGTGAAACCATAAAGCTGATCATTGGCATGCGAGTTTCCGTGAGTGTCACCTCTAAAGCTAACTTCGAAGATACCGAGAGGTATCGGGCTCCGCTCGTATGTGAGCACGCCAGCGGGTCCGTACTACTAGCTCACAGTCTAGCGGCGGTTTGTGGTAGACAGTACACCTGGTCCATCTCAATTTGTGAGCTGAGATCAGAAGAAACCAAACAAAGCTGATCGGCACAGTTGACCTAACAATGATTAGAAAAAAAAGCCTAAGACAACACTAGACATAGTGAAAGGAAAACCTCGCCGTTGAGAGTATTGGCCTGCGATTACAATCCGGTTCTCCTGAGCAGGTCCTCCTTCCAAAATCTGTCGAGTGCTATATCCGTAGAGAATATATAAGGTGACGACGGCCGTTGGAGGGCCGGGCGCTGCCCCAAGGATGTAGTGGTTTGGGATGAATCGATGAATCGATGGATGTCTCGTTGTCTGCTTATCTCAGCGTCGGTAACTGCAATGTCCGCTACGCTTCCCACGCCCGGGCCCCCCGCTGTCCGTAATCCCTACTCCACCGTCGATGCATATAGTTGATGAACTCTAAGCCCAAACACAATCTTGTCAGCCTGAGAGGCTCTGCGTTGAATGATTTAACACCTTCGTTTTTCTATTGGGAAGAAGGTCATAGATGTAAGATTTGAGTGGGCAGAAATCGGTACGTTGACTAGTACTGTAGTAGGTTGACGTCCACGATCACGTTCACGTTTTGTCATCTTCAGGAGTTCGCTGCACTACCATGTGCGCGACATGGCTGTTTAACCCTCGCAGCATGGTTAAACATCAGTAGATGAGGTAAAATAAGCGTGACTTGTGCTCGCTGACCTTCTTGCTGCGGCAGGGTTACCAGTTGAAGATGAATCACTGGCTCCTGCAGCAAAGCAAGTGTTGTATTTCTGTCCTGACACTCACCTAATTTGCTGACACCCACGAAGAAACAGAGACCGCAGCTATTAAGGCTAAACGCGATGCGTGAATGCAATATCTCACGTGGATCACAGGATATGATACCCATACTTCTACACAGACCTCATTTCAAGAACCAGGCAGTGAATGAGATGGAACATGCTCATGAAGGGCAATATGCAAATCACCTTCTTCGGACAGAGTTTCATAATCAAATGGTCCGCATATGTCAACGTACACGCATCGATGTCACTATCTTTCTTTTTCGTCATGTGGGAGACTATTCTGTTTTCGACTGAATGCGCTTCCATTCATGCACTCATCAGTCTTCATCAGTCAGCCCTCATGGAAGTTTTCCACACAAAAGGAAGCGCGCTTTAAATACATAAGGTACCTCCCTGAGGACATCCACAGTATTGACCTTTTCATTATCCTTGGCATTAACCTGGGATTGTTGGGTCAATATTAGATGCTGTGTGGAGCGGAATCGGCGGAGACGCCGGCCTGCGCATATGTCAATGCGACAGTGGTCAATCTCCGATCCAGGAATGTTGTGTGACAGAAGGAGAGCATTGGCTGTGACGAATTAAACGTGGCGTCGTATCTTCAGTGTGAGCAAGCCTGAGATCGAAGCAGTACATGGAAGCGACTTGTCACGGGGACGCCAGCCCGAGGTTACTCGGCTGTGTTCTCATTCATTCATTACACACGACGGAGTAAAGGACCAAGGTCCTCTTCAACTGATTGTGGGTGTCTCGACGAACCCAGCTAGTGTTGGATATAAGTGGGCATAATCCCGCTTATCATCTCGGACTCGGAGCTACTACTGTGGTATACCACTTTGGTCTTAGCGGACGTTCTCAATAGGAAGTTACAATACATAACTTACGTGGGTACTCAGGGACTCGGTAAAAAGAAACACGTAAAAAAAACTATGGTCAATCACGACTTTACGCCGTATATATACTCGTAGTTTTTACCCTGGGACTCCAGCGTTTTCACTCTCGTTGACTTGTCCTCAGGTTAGTCTTTTAATCTACTAGCCTTTTCACTCTCACTGACTCGTCCTCAGCGTTTTCAGTTTGTACTCACCGCACAGCCTCGGACTATTCAGCCACACCCATAGTACAAGTACATACACACGTATAACAATGGCAGCTACATTCCAAGTTCCCAAGAACCCTTCTCCACAGCTCAAGACGATCCTGCACTACTACGACCTCCTCAAAGTCTTCAATATCGACGGACTCGACAAACTCTTCACGGATGATTTTGTCCAGTCGACGCGACCCTTGTCTCTCAACTTGCCCTCAAGGACAAAAGAAGAGGACCTAGCTTACCTGAAGAGCTTCTCAGAAACGATGCAAGGCAGGCAGCTTGAGGTAATTATATTTTTTTTTGGTTGGTCAGCTCGTACATGATGCTTTTCGGATAGATTACTTTCTATGACGTTGTGGAGTCTCCTCTTGGAAACGTCTGGGTTCATGTACGTTACGCTTCATTCTCCAACCCATGGTGTTGTGTGGCAAACGCTGACGCGGTCCATGAAGGCCTCTCTGCGTGGTGAACCGCCGGAGGGCAAGGCGTTCACTATCGAAAGCATTTACATGTTCACCCTTGTTGAGCACTTGGGAGTCCACAAGATCAAGGCTGTTACCGACTTTTTAGACTCTCGCGCATTCATAGATATGAACCAGGGCAACTGAAGGGATAAGAGTGTTATGTATCTATGCTCCAATATGTCCGTTGTTGGGAGCCTCGTGTACAGTTTCTGCCACGACAAATATATGTGTGGGTCCTTGTCACGTGATTGAGCGTGGGCGATCAGTTCAACTAGTTAAGGGAGTAGTGGTTAATGAACATGAGAAGCAAAGTCAGGTCCTTGACTACTCGTTCAAGCACCGCGCTTCCACTCCCACTCCTCATCTGCCCACGCCGCATTTCCGTCTCAAACACGCCTAGACTCGTAGTATACCGTAGCGCGTGCAAGAATATGTACAGCCGCTCAGGCGGCGGATCCGGATGCACCGGCAGATAACACTCGCTGCAGTATAGCGCGCCGTCATTCTCCTCTTGCACCGCAATTTGTGCCGCGGCTTACTTCTCTCGTCCGCTCTCCGTCGGTGCGTCGGGCGGAGGCGCGATTCGCACGAGTGAACGGAGAGGTGGCGTCCAGGATCGCGAGGGCCTCTTCTTCCGTGAGTGGAGGAGCCGTCTCGAGTTGCTGCTGCTCCTCCGGAGGCGTATCCGTGGCGGGGCCCTCAGTCTCGGGCCATGCAGGTACACCTCATTTGCGCCGATTCTGGGGAGGCAATTTCTGTGTGGGCATGCCTTTCTGATGCAGTCGGCCCTTTGCCTTGAAGACCCACATCGCGCCACCGGGAACAGTCTCCGTTCTCCTCCATTTACGGAGGATTCAATATCGTATGAGTACGGAACTTGTCATGGTTTTTGATGAAATCTGCTGGCAACCACCTATCTTCATATTGCGTAAACGGGTGATGGGTTCTACGGACAGCGATACCATGCCAATGTCGTGCCCAGCCTCACACGGGAGTAGTTGCGATGCCCTCGTGGCACCAGGAATGGGTGGTCTTATTGACTCAACTTATGTACGCCACGTGGCGTGACCCGTTGGAGCCCTTGAGTGCGATCGTACCCCAAAAACGTGTCATTCTTGCGTGCTCATTTGCTTGTGCAGACTGGATCACCTGGGAGACTAAAGACTGTGAGGGAGTCTCTCTTTGAGCTGTCCGCAAAGTCGTTATCTTGCCATTGTGCATGTGAAACAAGACATAAAGATGGCAGGCCAGAAGGTGTGAGTGCTATTTGTTACATTTGTTACCTTTCTATATCCCACCACTCCCACCGTTCCTGCTACCCCTAGCACCCCTAGAGCCCCCGCTGCTCCAGGTGTGGTGGAAGCGGCGGGAGCAGGGGGTGCGGGGTACTAGTGCTGCCGCATAGTGCAGTGAAGTGATGGTGCAGCAGATTTTGATGCGTGGGAACACACTGCACAGTGATCACAGTATACTATGTGCACAGCGAAGGCAACTTGCCGCACCAATGTATCTATTTATAGACCATGCCAAAAATTTGATATTTTCGGCAAATTTACGACGCCTCCCCATTTAACAATCTAACGAGGCTGCTAATTTGCCAATTTACAAGTAGCTCTCGCAGCCTACAGTAAGTGGGGTCATAGTCCCCGCTTATCACCTCAGGGATATGACACTTTAGTCTTAGCGGACGTTCTAAGGATCCTGAATAGGTAGTTACAATACATACGTTGGTACTCGGGGACTCGGCAAAAAGAAACACGTAAAAAACACCATAGTCAGTCACGATTTTCCAGCATGTACTATAGTATATATACCCATAATAGTTTTTACCCTGGGGACTCAGCGTTTTCACTCTCGCTGACCCGTACTGAGGTTAGTCCTTTAATCTACTAGCCTTTTCACTCTCGCTGACTGGTCCTCAGCGTTTTCAGCTAGTACTCACTGCGCAGCCTCAGGCTCGGACTAAACAGCCACACATATACAAGTATATACACGCGCATAACGATGGCAGCTACCAAGCGCTTTTCTCCGCAGATCAGGACGATCCTGAACTACCTCGACCTCGTAAACGTTTTCAATCTAGAGGGACTCGACAATCTCTTCACAGATGATTTCGTCCAGTTGACTCGGCCTTTGTCTCTCAACGTGCCCTCAAGGACAAAAGAAGAGGACCTGGCTTACCTGAAGGGCTTAGCAGAAACGATGCAAGGGAGGTCTCTCGAGGTGATTATATATATATTTGGTTAGTCAGCCCGTACATGATGCATTTCGGATAGATTACTCTCTATGACGTTGTGGAGTCTCCTCTTGGAAAGGTCTGGGCTCATGTACGTTAGGCTTTGCTCTCCAACCCATGGTTTTGTGTGGCAAACGCTGACGATGTCCCTGAAGGTCGTTCTGCATGGTGAACCGCCGGAAGGCAAGGCGTTCACTATCGAGTCCATTTACATGTTCACCGTCATTGAGCACTTGGGAGTCCGCAAGATCAAGGCTATTATCGACTTTTTAGACTCTCACGCGTTCATCGAGATGAACTAAAGGAATAAGCGTGTCATGCATTTATGCTCCAATATCTTCTGTTGTTGGATAGCCTAGTGGACAGTTTCTGCCAAGGCGAATATATGTGTGTCCTTGTCATGTGATTGAGCGCGGCGATCACCTAGAAGGCAGCAATGATCACCAGAAAAGAAACCAATACAATAAAAAAACAGGTCCCTGACTACAATTGTTCGAGGGTCGCGCTTCCACTCCCACCCCTCAACAGCCCACGCCGGAATTTCCGTCTCAAACACGCCCAGACTCGTAGTAGGCCGTAGCGTGTGCAAGAATATGTACAATCGCTCAGGCGGCGGATCCGGATGCAGCGGCAGATAACACTCGCTGCAGTACAACACGTCATCGTTCTCCTTTTGCACCGAAATTTGTGCGGCGCGGCCTACTTCGCTCGTCAGCTCTCCGTCGGCGCGTCGGGCGGAGGCGCGACTCGCACGATTGGATTTTCTGCGGACGGAGAGCTGGCATCCAGGATCGCGAGGGCCTCTTCTTCTGTGAGCGGAGGAACCGTCTCGTTTGCGCCGATTCTGGGGAGGCAATTTCTGTGTGGGCATACCTTTTGGATGCAGTCGGCTCTTTACCTTGAAGACGACATCGCGCCACCGGGACCAGTCTTCGTTCTCGTCCTTTTACGGAGAATTCAATATCGTATAAGTACGGAACTTGTCATAGTTTTTGATGAAATCTGCTGGCAACCACCTACCTTTGTATTGCGTAAACGGGTGATGGTACCCACAACTTCCGCGGACAGCGGTACCGGTGACCCCATGCCAATGTAGTGCCCAGTCTCACATGGGAGTAATTGTGGCGCCGTCGCGGCGTCAGAAATGCGTGGTCTTATTGAGCCGACGCGCGCTGAATCTGCCGTGTCTGTTCCGGCCAACATGATGCTGTAGCACACGTGGAATGCAAGAGGGCATAAGATTTGACTAAACTTATATACTCACGTGGCGTGACCCGTTGGAGC